>ML800640.1:161548-182557 GCA_009831015.1 Picea engelmannii
CAAAGATTATAAAGAATTGAAGGGTTTTTTCAAATAAATGTAAGGATATTTAGACACTTAGGAGTTAGCTAAGATCAATTTGGTCTAATGTGTCATTAGGTAAAAGTGTGTTTCTTTAGTATGCATTTGTAGTTAGGTAATCTGATGATCATTATATGTTACCTCCATAGAGTGATATTATGATTCATATTCTCCTTGATCTGAAAAACTACATTGATCCATGGTTTAACACCTGCTTAGTCCATGATCTCTATTTAAATAGCATGAAGGTTCATTTGTCGATGATTGATTGTGAGAAACTCTCTTGTAAATATCTCTATAATATTTTTCTTTCAAATTAATAAATTACTCCAAGTGGCCACATTGGCTAGGGTCGCGGATGTTTCCCCATAGGGGTTTTACCATGTAAAAACATCAGTGTGTTGATATTTGATCTGGTTGTGTGAGTGGTTATTGAATGTGTTAGTCCTCTATTGGAATATATGTGTTTTCGAACATGGTATCCGAGCGCATTTGAAGACCTGCTCCCATTTTAGATCGATATCGTGAGTTGTGTTGTTGCATCTCTAGTTTCTTCCATTTCCAGACATTTCTACGTTGACAAGACTATTCCATTGCATCCAAAGAACTCGTTTCAGTTAGGAATTCCTTTCATTTCACTTGAAAAGGTTTATGTTTTCCCAAGATATGACCATTCCAATCAGATCCAAAGGTAAAAAGCCTAAATACGCCCTTTTAAATTTTTGTAGAGATAATATTCCGGTTTTATTTTAGTTTTATGTTTTTTATTTCCCGGTTGTTACTGTTTTTGATCTATGTATGCTATTTGTCCTGCACTTTGTGCAATCTTGAAAAATTAGAAACATAATAGAAAGGGTTTTCTTGACTGTGTATTCTCTTTGTCGTGAGCTCTATGCAATCTTAGTAAATTAGAAATAGAGGGAAAACTTTCATTTTCTGAATAATTTAACTTAGATCTAACTCGTCGAGATGTGAATTTTTTTTCTTGTGTGAAAATAGTTTTTTATGAAAACTCTCTCCAAGGTCGTCTTCCACAAAAACAACAATACCCCCGATCCTCCCTCTAAACAATATAATATGTTTTGCACTACCTCACTTGGTTAAAAGTTGCTTTATTAAGTAAGAGTTCTTGAGTTTAAGTCTCTTTTTTGTTAATTTTTTTGAAAAAGTTCATGCATCCATTATAAAGTGTATTTCACTTAAGTTATAAAAGTGAATCACTATAAGTAGATTTAATATTTTATATTAAGTTATTTATTTTTCATGCAACTTTCATTTATAAAGTAACTTCATTGTAAAAGTGATCCCCGCTTATTCTAGAAACACGAGTCACTTCACAAGCAACTTATTTGTAAAAGTGAAGTTATTATGAGGGGTATCACCACATGGACCAAATTATACTTTCCACGTGGATCTTTGGTTACCATTTATGTTTTTTTTCAAAAGGGCATAACTTTCACATCCGAAGTCCATTTTCAGTGTCATTTTTTTTAAACAACCTATTTGTTTTGAGAGATTTCCACATAGACCATAAGTTTCAATGTTTATATCCATATTATTTTCATATTTAATATGGATTCTCCAAATTAGATTTTTCTTACCAGCACCAACTACTTCCATTGGAAATCCCATATGGAGGATTTATTAAGAAGTAAAGGATTGCACCTGATTACCTTGGGAAAAGAACAAGAACCCATTGATGATGAAAAGTATGCCAAATGGATTAATAGGAATGATGAAGCTCATGGTCTACTCAGAATTTCCATCTCTCCTGATTTAAGGTTTCACCTTAAAGAAATTAATGCCCACAATAAAGCTTGGGAAAATCTTGAAGTTGTGTTTGGTAAAAATAACATTATTCGAGCTCACCAGTTGGAAAATTAGTTAATGAACTTAAGTCCAAATTATTTTCTTTGCATTGAAGATTACTTATCTAAGTTCAAAGAACTTAGAATTTTGTGTATAGAGTGCCAACTATATCAGAAGGAATATCGATGCATAAATGTTATTCTCTCTAAGCTTGGTAGTGCATATTTTTTTTTGTATCTACCTTTTATGCCACTAGAGAAGCTCTAGGGAGTGTTTATAAATAACCCTCTCTTTAGTCCTTTTGTGATGCTCTAATTCGAGAACAATATAAAATTGTGCAACTTGGACTGATCATCACTGCAAGCACATCCAACAAAGCCTTAGTGGCCCAGTAGAAAGATAAATCTAAGAATCCCAAGAAGCAACATCCTCAACATAACAACAAGAAAAACAAGGGTCCCAAACCCTCTCCTCTAGCTTCTACTCCTAATAATGACAAAGGAGAAAAATATAAAAATAAGAAGGTTGATAGATATTGAAACTTTTGTGGGAAAGATGGTCATGTAGAGTCCAAATTTTTTAAGAAGATGGAAGATTTGGAAGCAGTGATGAAGAAGCACACCATCGATATCGATTCTTCTTCTTCTAACTCTTATTCTCATGGAAATGCACTTTCTAATCCTGGTTTCTCCTTCAATGCAACTTCTACTTCTTCTTCTTATGAGTGGCTCACTGATTCAAGAGCATCTTATTATATGGCTCAGGATAAAGACATATTTTTTTCTCTTAATGAATTTAACACCAAGAAAATATTTGTTGGTGATGATATATCTCTTAGTGTTGTAGGGTATCGAACAATTCAGGTAGATAATGGTCATTTCAATGATATATTATGTGTTCCAAGTCTTTCCTTCAACATTTTATCAATGTATCAAATCACTCATTGAGGTGAAGCTAAAACCATAGAGTTTTCACCTCACCAAGTTGTAATCAAGGATGTAAAACATCCTAAGCATGTTCTTGCAATTGGAATTGTTGATGATATTACTAGGTTGTACAAGTTTGAAAACTTTGGGTCATCATCTTTTCCATCATTTTTTGTTTCTCATAGCGATGACTTGAGAAAAATTTGGCATGAACGATTTGGCCACTTAAACTATTGCTCATTGCAACAACTATGTAATCAACAGATGGTGACTAGTCTTCCTCTTGTTTCTTGCAGAGATGGTGTTTGTGCCAATTCTCTTCTCAAAAAACATCATCGGGATAGTTTTGAAAAATGTGCCTCTTGGCACACCTCGACCCCTTTGCAGCTTGTTCATAGTGACTTGTGTGGTCTACTTTCTTCTCCTTCTTTTTCTAGGTGCAGATATTTATTAACTTTCATTCATGACTTTTCCAAACACACTTAGGTTTACTTCCTAAAACTTACGAGTGAAGTGTTTGACAACTTTTTTTCCTATAAGGCCCTTGTAGAAAAAAAATATTCTCATCAACTAAAGGTTAAGGACAGATAATGGAGGTGAATATGTCAACAAAAGTTTACAAGTTACTGCACTACACAAGGCATCCAAATGCAAAACATTGTTCCATATACACCACAACAAAATGGTGTTGTTCAGAGAAAGAAACACACATTAAAATAAATGGATAAGTGTATAAGGGACTAAGTCTAAAGTATTGGGTGAAAGCCATTAACTGTGAAAATTACATAGTAAATCACACTCGCACAAAGGATCTTAAAAATATAGCACCAGAAGAAGCATGGAATAACATTAAGCTAGATGTAAGCCACTTCTCTGTATTTGGAAGTGTGGCATGGGATCACATTTCTTATGAGAAAAAGAAAGATTTACAGCATAAAAGTGAGAAGTGTCTTTTTGTTAGTTATTATGAAGATGTCAAAGGTTAAAGACTTCTTAAACCTTATTAAAATGAAATTATTATTTGAAGAGATGTTAAATTTGATGAAAATATCTTTACTTGTGAGCCTAATTCGGTGTTTGTGCTTTCTTTGGCCTATGATCCATATTCGACATTTGTGCCATTTTTTGTTCCTATTCTGGCTTATTATTATTGAAATGATGAAAGTGAGGATGAAAATACACCTCCATCTACTCACCTTCGTCCAAATGAATCCAATTAATATGAACCTACTCCACCACCACTGCTACCTATATAGGTCAGTTCAACACAAGAAGCAGTCAATTATCTTAACGATGATCCTTCCAATCAGCGTCAAACTCATTCACAGTTCCAATGAGCCTCTTCTCTTTTGGCTCAAGTTTCAGAGTCTCATGATCCAGAGACATTTACAGAAGCTTCAGGTCATCTAGATTGGGATATATAAATGAATAAAGAGTATCACTCTTTGATAACAAATGATACTTGGGATCTCGTACCTCTTCTGAAAGGAAGAAAAGTTGTCAGATGTAAATGGGTCTACAAAACTAAGTATGCATAATATGGAAAAGTTTAAATACATAAGGCTCGATTAGTTTCCAAAGGGTTATCTCAAGTTTAAGGCAATGACTATAATGAAATATTTTCCCCTATAGCCAAAATGAATTACATGCGCCTTATTCTAGCCCTTGTAGCCTCACATAAATGGGAGGTCCATCAAATAGATGTTAAATATTCCTTCTTGCATGGGGATTTGAAAGAATAAATATACATGGAATAACCTCCTCGCTATGTCCAGAATGAATCTAGCCTTGTTTTTCTCCTTAAGAAATCTCTTTATGGTCTTAAGCAAGCTCTTTGAGCTTGATATGCCAAAATGGGCAACTTTATTTTTATACCGACTTTTCTAGATGTCATTCTGACCCCAATGTCTATACCAATAAAATAGGAATCCATATCATAATAATTTTTCTTTATGTTTACGACCTTATCCTCACTAGTAGGACCCAAAACTTTTAAACCATGTGAAAACCGACCTTAAGAATAAATTTGATATGACCGACTTAGGATATTTGCACTATTTCCTTGGCCTCCAAGTTTTGGAAACCAAGGAAGGATTTTTTTCTTTCTAGGTCTAAGTATGTTTGTGACCTTCTTCGTCACTTTCACATGGAAGATTCAAAACCAACCCCTTCTCCCTTCCAGTCTGGATTCAAACTTTTTTCCACCCATACTTCTCCCAAAGTTGATGCCACTTTGTACTGCCATTTAGTTGGTATCCTCTTATACTTGACTCATACCCATCCCGATATTTACTTGATTGTTGGTATTGTTTCCTGGTATCTACAAACACCCCATGAAATCCATTGGAAAGAAGCTAAAATGATACTTCAATATGTCTAGGGTACAATTCAGCTCAAGATACATTACAGCTAAAGGGGGACTCCTTTATTGGTTGGTTTCAATAATTCAGATTGGGTCGGTGATCCTAATGATCATAGATTATTTTAAGGATGGAAATTTTTCTCAAATTGTAGAAACCTTGGCGAATCTTACTAGTCCTTAATATGTAAACTATAAAATGTTCGGCGAAATTTTTGTAAAAATATTCAAACTTCATAGTTTTTATAAAATTTGGGCTATTTCTAAAGTAAAACAAAAAATATTCTATTTGGGTGAATAAGTTTTAGAGAAAATGGAAATTGCCGAATATTTTTTTGGGAAAAAGCATGGAAAAATTGCCCATTAGTGATATATAGCCCCTAAAATTTTCTATGTTGATGATTGAAAGTCTACTATAGGTTATGTTTTCAGCCTGGGTTTAGGACCTATCACTTGGGCATGTAAGAAACAACATGTTATTATTCTTTCTTCAATAGAAGAAGAGTACCGAGCAACAGTTAATGCAAGTCAGGAATCCATGTGGCTTCAACAAATCCTTCCAGAGTTTGGATTCCAGCAGCAACATCCAACCACTCTTTTGTGTGACAATAAAAGTTCCATAAAGCTCGCCAAATATTCATTTCAACATCAATGCGACAAACACATTGAGCTACACATGCACTTCATCAAAAATCTCATTCATGATCGAGTTATTGAAGTGATCTTTTTCCCTACAAAAGATCAATTTGTCGACATTTTCACAAAGTCTCTTACAGAAGCAAAGTTTTCCAAACTTCAGTGTATGTTAGGAGTTTAGAAATTTTTCCTTAAGGGGGGATAGGCTTTAATGCCTCCTTCCTTATTTTATTGTGTCACCTTTTTAAATCCTTCAATCTTATCCCAAGTTGTTATTAAGGGGGAATGTTAGGATACTTAAACACTTAGGAGTTAGTTATGATTAACTTGGTTTAATGTGTTGTTAGGTAAAAGTGTGTTTCTTTAGTATGCATTTGTAGTTGGGTAATCTAACGATCACGATATGTTCCTGACATAGAGTGATCTGACGGTTCACGTTCTCCTCGATCTTAATGGATACATTGATCCATGGATTAACACATAATTGATCCATGATATATATTTAAAGAGCATGGAGGATCATTTGTTGATGATCGATTGTGATAAACTCTCTTGTAAATCTCTTTGTAATATCTGCAAGTGGCCACATTGGTTGGGGTTGTGGATGTTTCCCCACAGGGGTATTACCATGTAAAAACATCGGTGTTTTGATCTTTGATCTGGTTGTGTGAGTGTTTACTAAAGGTTTTCATCCTCTATTGTAATGCTTGTGTTGTCGAACAAGAAATGGGACAAAGGAATATCAACTTGATACTAGGGACAAACCTATGAAGAAAAACCATATAAGTTAGCATGCAAGTATAAAGAAATCATGCAAAAAGATATTGAAGGAATGCTATCTGTAGGAATAATTTACCCCATCAATAATTTGGAATGGGCTAGCTCTATTTTAGTACAACCAAATAAGCACAACCCCAAAAAAATGAGAATCTACTTTAGCTTTAGAGGGGAATAAATCCACACTCATTGGTCCTTTCCCAACCCCATTCGCAGATGAAATAATAAACAAAGTAGAAGGACATGAATGTTATTCATTCACAAACATATTTTTGGGCTATAATCAAGTGCCATTTGCTAAGGAAGATCAAGAGAAGACAAAATTTGTCTCTAATTTTGGATCTTTTGCATACAGAGTAATTCCCTTTGTATTGAAAAATTCTTATGTTGTCTTCTCAAGGATAATAGTTAAGGAGTTTCAAGAATACATTTTTAAAACAAATTCATCCTACTTTGATGAGTGGATAATATATAGTTTAATAAAAAATCATATACATTGGATGTGATTGATTTTGGAAGATGTCAACAGATACATATTTCACTAAATATAAATAAATGTATATTTTCCACACCCATTTATATACATTTAGGTCATGTTGTCTGCAAATATCAAATAAAAGTTCACAATGCAAATACCATATTAATACTCGAATTAAATTACCCTCTGAATGAAAAACAAAAAAAAAATATTTTTGGGACATAAAGGCTACTACTAAAAATTAATAAGACACTTCTCAGATATCACATTCCCAATGCATTAATTGCTCAAGAACGATGTAGAATTAGTATGGAATGAAGATTGCAATGAGTCCTTCAAGATACTAAAGATAAAATTGGTTGAAGACCCAATTTTAATATTTCCCAAATCGTTAAAGAAATTCCACATGCATGTTGATGCATCCAATGTCGAAGTCAAATTTTTCCTTACACAACTTGGGGATGAGTTGGTCGATCACCCGAATGCATATGCTATTCAAAAATTGAATAAGGTAGAAATACATTATTTGACTATGGAACAATAAGGGATTAGAATATTTTTTCCCTGTATAATTTCATACATTACTTGTTGGCCAATCCTTTTTATTTTATAATGACCACCAAGCACTAAAATTATTATTCAACAAGCCATACCATCAAGGGAGAGCATGCATATATTTTATATTGTTCCGAAAATTTGAATTTTAGGTGATCATTTGACCAGGAAAGAATAATTTAGGGATAGATCATCTATCAAGAGTAGAAATAGGCGAATAATAAATAGGAATTAATGATGATATCCAAATTCTCACCTATTTATAGTTGATACTACACCAAGAGAAATGGCGAAAATTGTCCAATTTCTACATGAAGGAAAGGAACTAGAAAGTCTACTAGGAAAAAATGGTGCTTTGCATGAAAGTTACTCCTTTTACACTAATAAATGGATATTTGTATAAATTAGGACCATACAATGTACTAAAGAGATGTGTCTTAGAGTGTTCAAGCTAAAATGAACCCTAGTCAACTAATCAACATATAAACCACACAAAGCACTAGAAAACCTATAAACCAAGAAGAAACAATGGCACTAAATATAAGATGGGATATCCCACAGTCTAAAGAAACTTAATCCAAAGTGGTCAAAACTAGAACCAAAAAGAGGTTCGACAAGCAACCAATGTTAAAGTTAGAGGTGAGACTAAATAAGATATGACAAGCAAATATGGAGGAAATAGACTAGGAGAAGCATTGGTCGATTTTAAATAAAATGGCATGGTAAAAGGAAAATGGAGGGACAGAACCGTCATGCTCAAGAGAGTGAATATTAGGTCTTACCTTATTGCAACTCAATTCGTATGGTTTCAAGGTTAGAAGGAGGGAGCAACCAAGTTCATAGTGATTTGATACCACAATGGGTAAATTTGGCTCAACCAACTCATATCCTTCATGGTTGGTCTAATTCGATGAATCATTGGATTACCAAGTAAGGAATAATTTGTACCGAATGAAAATGACCCATCAACCTAGATTTAGAAGTTCACTGGAGGAAATACTACCAAAAATTACAAGGGGGTAGTAATTAGCTAAGTGATAGAAACAAATGTCAAGTGGACATATATAACAGTCTCCCTCTAGTTGACCATCTCCATTCAAGCCTTTGATGTGAAGTTGCACATGTTGGAGGATATCAAACAAACATTCGAAGAGGGGAAATTGTTCAACTGGGAAAAACATGTGGCCAACATCCTTAGAACAAATTGTGAGGAGTGTCAAGAGGTAGGAAAGGCAATCAAATACCCATCTCTACTAATTTGGATTTCCATGTCGCAAGTAAGACCATTCGATGAATGTGATTTCACCCTACTTGGCACACAGACCATGTGGAACTTCCATTGTTTTGTTGCATGTTGGAATGAGAACACTGAGGGATTGAATCCTTAACACATGTTTGAAGAATGGGTGAAAGCCCTAAAATCCACCTTCCATAGGTGGAGTTCCCAAAAATATAAGAAGAACCTTACCCTTGATGGTGCATATTCAAATATTGTTGGAATTCACCAAAGTCTAGTATTCACAAGGATCAAGCAACGAACTTGGGGAGCTCGACTATTATCCCATAGTCGAGGAAAATTTTAATGAAGTTTCAATGTAGTTGAATACTATTACACCAGTTCCATTGCTAGACAGGAATAATACCTCGCAAATATTCATGCCTTTTAAAAATGGAGAAGTTGAGGAAGAACAAGAAGAAAAATTGTATACTATACTTTTGTGGTGCAAGCATGGTTGACCATAAAATCCCCAGCAAAAAATACAATCGTTAAAAATATTGCAAAAACAACAAGGTAGGAAGAAGTCAACTCTGACAATCAGTCAACTGAAGATTACTTAGATTCCCTTGTCCAACGTGTCGAATAGATTGATTTGAGGAACCCTAACTAAAGAAGAAGTTGGAAAAATTCACCCAATAGATCCTCATGAATGAAGATGGAAAAAAGGGGAAGCTCACTCAAGATTATACCCGCAAAAGGAAGCAAGCGTTAGAATCAAGTATTATGCATCAGTATGTAGAATCCATCGATAGGGATAAAAAAATAACCATCGAAAAATTGAAGAATAAAATCATAATCGAGAAGCAGTGGTATATCAACCTAGAAACAATCTAAAAGTAGCAAGTAGCAGAAGAAGGCACAAGGGAGATCAAGAAGAAAATAAATGAGGAAATTAGAATAAATATCAAACTTCCTAGACCTCCTCGACCAACACAATCGATTGTTGATTTGACAAAGGACCCCTCCCTCAGAATGGGAATTCAATATAATGAGAAGTATCATCTCAATAGAAACAACAATATCAATAGTCGGTTGAACAATGACAACAACAATAGTCGATCAAGCAACATCAAAAACAATACTCAAGAAAGAAACGATATCAACAACAGTCGGTCAAGCATCAAGAACAAAAATAGTCAACAATGCACTAGGCCTCAATATGAAGAATCCATTGATAGGGATAAACAGATAATCATCGACACATTGAAGAATAAAATCACAATTGAGAAGCCACAATAGATCAACATAGAAAGAATCTAAAAGTAGCGAGAAACATGAAAAGCCACAAGGAAGATCAATACAAAGAGAAATGAGGAAATTAGAATAAATATCAAACTCCCTATACCTCCTCGACCAAGTACACAATCAACTGTTGATTGTAAAAATGACCCCTCACCTCAAAAGGGGACTTTAATATACTAAGAAGTACCACCTCACCAACAACAAAAATAGAAATAGTCAATTGAACAAAAAAAACAACAACAACAACAATTGGCTAGGAAATAGAAACAGTAGTAGTCGATCAAGAAATAGGATCAACAACAGTCAGTCAAGCATCAGGAAAAAAAGTAGTAGACAATTCACCAGTTTCCATATAAGTCAGGCCAACAAAATCAGGAAAGTAATTTTCGTACTAGGTTAACTCAACAAGACCAACCAACGAGGAAACAACAACATCCAATGCTAGCATTGTTGACCATGGGACTACTTCCCAGGACATATAAGAAGAAAGGGAAAGGAAAACTATGGCACAAAAAGGACAAAAGTTCAAAGGTTTTCACCACATTCCAATTGGAAGGAAACCAATAGGGGGAAGTTGTAGTCACTTACAACCCAAAGGATGCCCTCGAATTGGAGATACAAAATTTTTATTGAGCAGTTAGTAAGGAGGGATTCATGAGATGAATTGGGTTGTCAAAAAATCTCATGCACTACTACATAAAGGAAGAACATACATGGCAAGATTGAAAGTGGAAAGCAGAAGATAAATTGAGGATTATCCTAGTTTATCCACTAACATAATCCCTAAAATGCATCCAAATCCTCACTGGTGACCTAATCGACAACCACCAACAATTACTCGAGGGAAAATGATAATTTAAAGAGGACTTGCCTAAATCAATTTTGAACAAGAAGAACCAAAGATTTGAGGAGGTGAAGGAATATATAGACGAAACTCATTCTCATTCTTCAAGCATGAAAATAATCCTAACTAATTGGAAAACCTATTTTACCAATGTATGTAGCTGAATAAAGGTCACCAACACACTTTTTGTAGAACTTGATAGTCTTAGAGGATCAATAATAAATGCACAGAGTTGGGATGCTCTAGCTACATAGCTTCAAGAAGAGTGAAAAATTGAAGCAAACTTGTTATAGGAACAACAATGGTTCTTTGAGGGAATAAATTCACAACTCAAGGCCACCATTGCTTCAAAGAATATCTAGGATGTGCATAGACAAGTTCAACAAATGAAATATAGGTAGAATCTTGATCTAGATAAAGTACACAATGTCTCCAACTCTGAGAATTTGGACTATCTCATCGAGATGAAAAAGATGTCCATTGCAGTAGAACTAACATTGAAAGATTGGTGAGATTTTAAAGGTTGAATACAAAAAATAGCTCCTGACATTTATAAAAACTTCTTTATAAATCACCAAATATCCCCCCTTGCAATATGCATTGTTGGCATTGCCTCCATGACCATTAATTAAATTTTTTACCCCTAACACATTGACCAGTCAGTCATCCATGCCACAAAATCAACACAAATTGCTAGTATGCATATGGAAAGGCCATGATTGGAATTTTCATAATGTTGTATGATCTATAAACTCCCTCTTCTTCAATAAAAATAAGTATTTAAGGTTGGGGGATATGTTGGAGTCCCTAATAGACTAGGCCAATGAGTCAACCAAGTGTAAAGATTCAGTTGAGTCGGTTGAACACTAGTTTAGATCAACCAACACATGTAGTTATGGTAGTTGAAACTACCTTATACTGCTACAAATATATAAATATGCATGAATATGTGATGTAATGAGGTTGTTATTGATCATATATAATTAAAGGCTACTTGTTGTTGGTCCTTCCACTAGTTTTCTTCTTTCCCTCCTTCTATGTATGCATTATTCTATATTAATTTGTTGTATATTATGGATGTGTGGTTACACTACTGGTAACTATGTATTATTTAATAGATTAGATTTAAACACCTTCAAGTCTCTTCATCCATCCATTGAAGACATTCCCTTATCTTATTTATATGATGTTGAACCATAGATCTCCCTACATTCCTTAAAGCAGCCAAGTGAGAAAAAATTGGCAAAACATTGGCAAGGGTTGGTGCATTAGGATCCACACCTACAAGTTGTATTTGTATGAAAAGATCAAGAGCCTCATTAAAATACCCATTCTATAAGTATCTCATGACCATGGCCATCCACAAGGCCACATTCCACTAGACATATTTCCAAACATTTTTCACATAGTCTATATGCTCCCTTTCCAAGCATACACTACAACGATTGTATTCCAAGAGATCACATTTTGTTAAAGCATTATGTCAAATAGTTGGCACAAATCATCAAATTCCCAATCTATATATATACATAAACTATTGAATTCCAAGAATGCATATGTCATTCAGGAATTTTATTGAACACTTTTGGAGGTCGACTCCATATACCAAGACTTGATATACAAGTCCATATGATTCATTTTTTATGAGTAGTTGACACATGATTGGTATATACTTGGTACATGGTTGGATGCACTTGTTTATGGTACAGGTTGATTACCGGTTGTTTGGCACAGGTTGGTGCATGGTTGATGCACTTGTTTATGGTACATATTGATATTTGTTGAGGATTGTTGCTTCATCTCAGTTGGTGCTGAGGGTGTAATCTGAGTATTGCATTGTAGAGCTAGTTCTCTTGTAGATTTTTACTCTATTCAGTTGTTGTTGAAAAACCCCAAGGATTGTAGTCCGTAATAAAAATAAAATTGTACATACAACTTCTGTTCTTTGTGTTCCTTTTGGTGATGACTTGTTAATGATATATTGTTGATATGTGTTGAAATTTAACTGGTTATAAATGACAAAAATGAGTAATGATTTAATGGTGATTGTTAACTAAGGAGTTTTGGGGAAAAGATCCCTACACTGTTCACCCCCCCTCTCTGTGTAGTCGATGTGTCCAACAATTGGTATCAGAGCGAGCCTTCACTACAAGCCTTAACAAGCTTGAAGGAGATCCATAGACACAAAAATGGATGATGAAATATCAATCCTTGATGAGGAAAACTATTCTACTTGGAGAATAGAGATGAGAGTGTATTTGAAGACAATGGGAGCAACTATTTTGAAGGCAACCATTGGTGGATTAGTTCCATTGAAGAACAAGTCAAAGTTTGCAGCTCAAAGGGAAGGAAAGAAGAATGATGCATTGGCTCTCAAGACCATTCTTAGTAGACTCTCAAGCCCTATCAAACAAATCATGGAACAATGCACTTCTGCCAAGGATCTATGGCTAAAGCTAGAGGAGACATATCAAAGCAAGAAGGAGAAGGAAGATATTGAAGACCACTCCATCAAGATTATCAAAGGTAAAGAATCTCCAAAAACCCTTGATTGTATTATTTCTAAATGTGATCTTGAAAACATTTCAAGTGAAGATAGCACAAAGGAATATCCCAAAAGTATTTCAAATGAAGATATAGAATCTCCAAATACTCTTGATTGCAATGATTCAAAATGTGATGATGTTGAATTTTTCTCAAGTGAAGAAGATGATCTAGAAATAGTTTGTGTAAAGTTTGATGGAAATTATCCCATGGAAAGAATATAAGAAGATATATTAGAACTTCAAAAAGAAGTTGAAGAGGGTTTATATAGATATCTAAGTGATCATTTTTATACACACTATAACTTTCTTTCGGATAACACTAAGAAGTTTCTTAGGAGAAGTCAAAGGCACATCTTGAAGTTAAAGGGAATGCTCAAGGAAAAAGAAGAGATAAATAAGACTCAATTAGAAGAAAAGGAAAACGAGATCACAAGAATAAATAATGAAAAAGAAGATATGAAGGTAGATGATGAGATTAGAAAAAGATTTGAAACTATTATTCATCTCAAGACCCAAATTGAAGAAGACAAAAGGTTAGAGGAACTATTGAAGGATAAAATAAATGAAAAGGAAGAGTCATGTCATGAGTTAGAAGCTGAAGTTGTTGACCTTAGAAAGAAGGAAGAGAAGTCAAACAAATTATTGAATAGCTCAAAAATCTTGGATGAAATCTTGGAAAGTCAAAGATCACCATATGATAAATTAGGTCTTGGATACAAAGGAGAAGATACACATACTGAAGAAAGCACCTAAAAGAAGCATGAGGTAGGTTCATCAAAGGATGAAGAAAATGTTGCAAAACAACCATCTACACAAGGCAAAGAAAATTTCAAAAGAACAAAGAAAGGAAGACATCAAGAAGCTATCTTTGGGACACCAAAGCAAAGGGATGAAAGTATTTTTCATGCACATTGTTATTCATGTAATGAATATGGTCACAAAGATTTTGAATGTAGATCTTATGAAAGGAGATATAATGGAAGATTATATAACACCATAAGGTGTTGGAGATGTGATCAAGTAGGACATATTGTTGTTCACTATAACACCATGAGATGCTACAGTTGTAGTATATTTGGCCACAAATCCCAGGAGTGCTGGAACACAAGAAGAAAGTCCATGATGAGGACTTCATATAGCATAACTAGAAGAAGAAATGAAGTAAGGAAGGGAGACATATTTGAAAATATGGATGCTCAGAGCTCAAGTTCTGAGGAGCAGGGACATCTACAGAAGTGGGTGAAGAAGATAGAGCAGCCAAAACAAAATGAAAGACTAAAGGGAAGTTCAAATGTGTCATCTACTGAGGCATGTGCAGGTGACAGTGGTATCATTTGCGTACATATGTAGGTTTACCTTGTATAGTTCACGTACATGCGTGAGTTGTATGTGCAGTAGGCCGCGTATATATGGTGAAGCCTAAGGAAAAGGGATATGCACAAGGATTGCAGTTTGATGTGATGGTATAACTCTGTGATGCAGGGTATGACCTAGTTTATTGCAGGTTCTGACACTATTTGTTGTAGGTTTTCATGATTCTATATTGGATTATGTAAGGTAATAATGTAAAATAAAACCTTGGGTGCATGGCACTAACCCATGAGTATGGATTGATGCATTTTTTGTTGAATAAAAATGTTGGTTATGAAAAGTGAAGTTATGACACCTTGGTTATGTGATATATCTTGATGATGTATTGGAAGCTTACTTGTTGTAAATCTTGATGCATGCATTTAGCATATGGATGGGATACACATTGGGACATGTGGTTGGTGAGTTGATGAGGTGATCATGTTGTACATCATTGATGATTCATAGCTTGATATATAATTGATACATGTTTGGTACACTCATACATGGCATATGCTTGATGATACTACATCATTGGTACTACTTATTCAACACAACAATTGGTATTTGTTTAAGATACATGATTGTGGCACTTGGTTCATGATGGAGACATATCATGAGTGATATGACACATGGTTGGCATACTGGTAGATGCACATGGTTGACATATTGGTAGATGCACATGGTTGGCATATCGGTAGATGCACATGGTTGTCATATTGGTGAATGCACATGGTTTGCATATTGGTAGATGCACATGTTGACATATTGATCGAGGCATATGATTGATACATTCCATGGATGATATATTTTGGCACATTACATGATGTTGATGTACATGGTTGATGTACATAGGTGTTGTGCATGATGAGCACACATTTTTGTATAGAATGTGCTTCGTTGATATTTTTCTCATGATTCTTTATTTCATTGTTGACATATCTTTTTCTTCATGATGCTTGGTATAGCATGAATTTGATGCATGAACAGGTCCAAGGATCGTTATATGGTAGAAAATTGTTCATCTCACAGAGAAGATAGGGGATACATGCCCATAGGGGGAGTCATTATTCTTCCCATGATTCTAGGAGGAGATATTTATCAAATGCATACCTAGAAAAGAGCCCTATATTTGAAGAAAGAGCACAGAGGCATAATTCCAGGAGGAGCGATGGTCACAGGGGGAGTATGTTCGATGTATTTTTAGCATTACATCAGAGTGATATCCCTTTTTCAAAAGGGGGGAGATTATTCAGAAGAAGATCAAAGGCACTCAGATAAGGGGAGAATCCCCAAGGAAAGTTCAAGTAGGGGGAGTAGCCCCAAGAGGAAAATAGTCATTTGACATTGATGTCAAAGGGGAAGAGATAGTCACATTGATGTGATTGATGATTATTGATTGGGAGAGATAGTCACATTTGGGAGAGATAGTCACATTTACTATTGATGTAGAGCATGCCTTATCTACATGTTGACATCAATAATTGGTAATTGGTGTTGACATCAATATTGGTATTGCCACCAATTCCAAAGGGGGAGATTGTTGGATCATGTTGTCATTGATGCCAATGGTTTGATTGATTGATGTCAAGTGATTGATTGATGCCAAAGGATTTATTGATTGATGATTGATGTAATGTAATATGTATTGTTCTTGATGAGAATGCATAGATGAAGATGGATCAATGAGTTGTCATTGATATGATGAATATGGATCAATGAGTTGTCATTGATACATGATGAAGATGAATAGATGTGGTTTCATTGGTATATGATTGATTGTTGGAAAAATGTATAGATGACTCATTATTGTGTTATCATGATTGATAAGGTGCACAAATGGATGAATTCCAAAGTGGTCCCCTTATGGTGAAATCCCTCACTGGAAGATGCTTTACGGATTGAGTTATCCTACAAGAATGGTTGGAGGACCCATGCTCTCATTATTGTCTTATAATGATTGATAAGGTGCAAAAATGGATGAACTCCAAAGTGGTCTCCTTATGGTGAAATCCCTCATGGGAAGACACTTTGTGGATTGAGTTATCCTAGAAGAATGGTTGGAGGACTCATGCTTGTATGTGGAATAATGAGATGAAGACCAAGGAAATTGTTGGTGAAACTATCCTAGTTGGATAGTGACTGTCATGCCATTTCCGGTGGTATGTGGAATGCCACATAAATCCTCATGGTTTGAGAGTTATGGCCTTACGAAGATGAAGGACCCCCACATGAGGGCTTGAATCCCCCAAGGTCAAAGAAGTCAAAGTGACCTAAAAGATGAAATCGTTATTTAAATTATAAAGTAAAGTGACAAAGTCAGGGTGGATTATTTAAATAATAAAGAGAAGTGACAAAATAAAGAAATGATAAAGTAAGGTGAAAAAATCAAGAAGGAATATTTAAATGATAAAGTATTGGAGAACTTTCTATTTATGGAAAGTGGTTAACCCTAAAATAAGGAAAATCGGTTAAGTGGCCTAGAAATGGGTTGATATTATTTAAATGATAAAGTAAAGTGACAAAGTCAAGGTGGATTATTTAAATAATAAAGAGAAGTGACAAAATCAAGAAATGATAAAGTAAGGTGAAAATATCAAGAAGGAACATTAAATGATAAAGTATTGGAGAACTTTCTATTTATGGAAAGTGGTTAACCCTAAAATAAGGAAAATAGGTTAAGTGACCTAGAAATGGGTTAAGTGACCTAAAAATGGGTTAAGCGACCTAGAGGATGAAAGTATAAATAAGATAGAAATGGTCTCTTGTACATCATCATTTTTGTAGATCAATGGAGAACTTCTTGTGAGAATATCTTTTGGAGTATTGATGGAGAGCTTCTTGAGCATTTTTGGTGTGGAACACTTGAGAATATTGAATATCTATACGTGAATGAGGTAACAAAAGGATATTTAAGTCTAATTTCAGAAGGAAGGTGAAGAAAAGAGGGTTGGAATTGAAGGGAGGATAAATTATTTTCATGATGCTTTCTAAGGTATGTTATTTACAGGTCATCTCACCATTTTCATAATAAATTTTTTTCTATAATGATTCAGACCATGATATTGATATTACATTGAGGAAACATATCCAATTATATTGGGTAAAAAATCTATATTGTGGGTCGTTGTATTTTTGGAGATACACTCCGTGGAAAATAGGGTTTGTGGCTAGTCCTGAAACTAGTCTAAAACAGGTGTTTCGGGTAAAAATGTCATAATTTATTCATAACAGATATAAATTCAGTGAGACCAATTGTGTTGGTTATATTACATTCTTTCATATGTTTTGTAACATTTTCATATCTATTCAAAAAATATTCCGTGCAGGGCATGCTCTACAATGGCGCTCTCTAGAATAAGCCAGAATTCAGCAAGGTATGCCATTTTTTCTATAACTCCTTTTATGAGAGGTTCCAAGTAGTGAAACCTAGAGGAATTTCATAAAACACACTGAAGAAAATTGTGTATCAGTTTCAGATATTTATTCATTATAGGTACAAAGTTATGATTGTTGACTAATCCAAAACTAGTCATGGTTGAGACAAGTAGTTGATGAGTTGACACATACATGAGGTGTATATTTGATGATGTTGGTAAATATTGATGAGTCATTTTTTATTAGTAGTTGACACATGATTGGTATATACTTGGTACATGGTTGTATGCACTTGTTTATGGTATAGGTTGATTACCGGTTGTTTGGCACAGGTTGGTGCATGGTTGATGCACTTGTTTATGGTACAGATTGATATTTGTTGAGGATTGTTGCCTCATATCAATTGGTGTTGAGGGTGTAAGCTAAGTATTGAATTATAGAGCTGGTGCTCTTGTAGATTTGTACTCTATTCAGTTTTTGTAGAAAAAACCCAAGGATTGTAGTATGTAATAAAAATAAAATTGTACATACATCTTGTGTTCTTTGTGTTCCTTGTGGTGGTGACTTGTTAATGATATATTATTGATATATGTTTCTGATATGTGTTGACATTTAAATGGTTATAAATTACAACAATGAGTAATGAGTTAATGGTGATTGTTAACTAAGGAGTTTTGGGAAAACGAGCCCTACATTGTTCACCCCCCCCTCTCAATGTAGTCAGTGTGTCCAACATAAAATTCAACAAAAATTCCAACCTACGGGCTCTCCTTCTCCATTAGCCTGCACAACATAAGGAAGTTTACCTCTTCTCTACACCACGATTCCTCAAGCTTTCCCACTTCCTTTCTAGGGCTCCAACATAGGTTGGCTAGGAAGTGTCAGAGCATTTTGGCTCCAGGAACTCCAACTACACACAGGAGTCTCTAGGAACACTCTAGGCTTCACACCTTGGGAAACCACCCAAAAGATTCTCACTCCAAGGCTCCAACATTCTTCAAGGAAACCTATTGAGAATTGTGCACTGAATCCCCAATTGAAATCACCTATAATTCCAGGGATTCACAGGAAACACAAGATCATATAGCTTTCCTAGCTCACCCTCCACCTACCCAACAAGACTAGTAGGTAACAATCATAACACAAATGGTAAAAATGGTTTCTTTCTCACTAATCCCCAACTTTATATCTACATGCCTTTATTTTTATGCATGGCACCTAAGGCCCACATTCCCCTTCTCTTGGGAACTCAACCCCATAACTTAGGAACTTAGGTTATATCTCATAAATTTATGACTTTAGGCTTGTCTAAGGTTATGACTTTATGAGATAGGTAATCCACCCTCATAAAGTGACTTTAGGCTAATATAAGGTTACGAATTTGGCTTAGAACTAAACCCCCTCACCTTTCCCTCTTGTGGAGTCTTAGACCCCCATACTCTTTCTTCCATTGGTCTATAGTTGTGGTGGTATTGTTATTAATACATGTGATTGTATGTACATTTTACATTACTAGGATCTCCAGCCTTTCAAGATACAGGTTTTCCAGCCTTCCATATTTACAGGCACTTTGGCCCAAAACATATTGGCTCACTGTCCTAAGTATCATATGTACATATACATTTACAATATGGGGATCAAACTAGGGTATTAGAGCTGTTGTGCAACCCAAATATGGTTAGTCCCCCTGGTGGATTCTATTTATTCTTTTTTCCCTACTTGAAATGACTCTTTCTCCTACATTTGCAATTCTACTTCCACTTTTCATTCATGTGTGATTGGAGCTTCCAATTTATTCAAAATTCAATGGTTAACTATGACATTTCATCTTTTATCCAAATCCTCTTTCAATGCTTGGATTACTTTTAGTTGACAACAAATATTATCATAATAATTTGGCCAATTTATAAGAACAATGATAATAGTTTATGCAACAACTCTTGCATCCTAGAATTGTTCCTTAACTTTTTTGAATTTCTAATGCATTTTTCCCATGATTTCTCTAGTCTAGTGGGATTTTAGTTGTCGGTTCTTAGAAAGGAGGTTATGTTGTATATGGATTAATTTAGTGACCAACC
This sequence comes from Picea engelmannii, assembly GCA_009831015.1. Classification (NCBI taxonomy): domain Eukaryota; kingdom Viridiplantae; phylum Streptophyta; class Pinopsida; order Pinales; family Pinaceae; genus Picea; species Picea engelmannii. The sequence goes on from ML800640.1 coordinate 181,827, forward strand.
CTTTTAAATAGTCAATTGGTTTACTTATGGATCAACCATCGTTACTCCTAGTTGGATTTTGTTCCTTGCTTTGTATTTTTTCCATACACGCTCTTCCTTTACTCATCTTTGTTTAATATTATTGGTCTAGTTGCATCTTAGTTTGACTTACTCTATTACAATGATAAATATCCAACAAGGGCCCAACTAGACCTTTCTCCATGAGAAATGAGAATTCCTCTAATTATGATGCAATTATCATATGCAAGGTGTAATGTTATATCATGCTCTTTATCTAATAAAATCTAGCTAATAATTATAAAATTTAGGAATGTAAATGAGTATGGGGGTGAATGTGGGATTTCAATGCATCAAATGCAACATGAAAAATGTAGCTAACTAAATCTTAATTACAGGAGAAAACAAAAAATATACTGGAATACAATCAACAATAAGGAGAATAGTCCCACTACTATGAGAAATGAACTTGATTCAAACCCTTCCAACTCCCTCCCAAGATGAAACAATCCAAAAGATAAGAAAACTTCCATGTCGTAAAACTAGTGAGTAACCAAGTTGAAACAAAATGAAATTAGAAATATAATGATAGGGAGAATGTAATGTCCCCCACCTCTTAGAGAGGTGAGGAGGAGACTCAGTGGCCTGGGCACCCCCACTAGGTCATAGTCTCACACTGAAGGGGGGGAAAGTCAAGAAGTTAAAAGTTATATTTTTAAGTTGACTTAAGAAAG
>ML800640.1:187837-202680 GCA_009831015.1 Picea engelmannii
TGTTGTACAAACCCTTGGGAGCAACTCAGTGGTGAAATATCCACTCACCTTGTTCCACAGCTTGGTCTCGGGGATGAAAGACTCCTCCACACCATTCTAGTCTCAGGGCCAGTTTATCCCATTCAGTGGGAAATTCAGATCTATAGAGATTGAGAGGGATCTTGGAGATTCAGGCACCTGGGTTGTTCTTACCATCGCCTGATATATATTCTTGGAGAGTTTCAGATCATTTGGAGATCTCCTTCATCAGGGTCAAACCAGCTAGGGTTTCAGTCATTCAGTGGGGCACCCCATTCAATGGGAAATTTAGATCTACGGAGATTGAGAGGGATCTTGGAGATTCGGGCACCTGGGTTGTTCTTACCATCGCCCGATCTATATTCTTGGAGAGTTTCAGATCATTTGGAGATCTCCTTCATCAGGGTCAAACCAGCTAGGGTTTCAGTCATCCAGTGGGGCACACCATTCAGTGGAGAATTCATATCTACGGAGTTTGAGAGTGGATTTGGAAATTTGGACATCTGGGTTTTTCTTGCAGTTGCCCGATCTATCATTTGGCATATTTCTCGGGATGATGGGACACTTTTGGTAGCAGGGAAAAAATATTCAGGGCTTCAGCATTCTAGCAGGACGTGGCACTTTCCAGCTTGGAGGTTGAGCATTAGTACGGCTCAGAACTGCTTGATTTAGTCTTCATTGTATATCTAGCCTTTGGAGGCTCATTTTGTATTGTTGGGAGCATTTTGTAGCAGCTCATATCTATTGCTTGTATGGCCATCTGAGGTTTATGCCAGATCGGTCATCTATTGTATTGATCTTCATTGCTCATAATAAAAATGCCAGATCTTTGCTTGTGCTTCTACATCTTGAATATATTGTGATCTCCATGTGTTGATGAATCTTGTATGCACTTAAAAACTCAATAAATTAGTAGTAGTTAGTGATTCCAAGAAAGAATTTGGCTTGGGATCATTACAGAGAAAAGTCCATTGTCTAAAGTGCATGCATAATTAGAGACTTTGAGCAACCAAGAATAGCCCCAAGTCACCAAGAAACTTCTTTCTTACATGAGAATAGTACCATATGTTATAATTTTCATGTCCACAGCTAAAAATATAAATAGGAGAGGAAAGAATAGACCCAAGACCAAACAAAAAACTACAAGAGTATAAACACACTAAATAAGAAACATATCTTTGTTAGCACAGATAGCTTAGAATGTCAAAAAGAGAACCCTTTTGTTGAATGTTATGGCACTATTTATAGTTTTAGTTCGTGTCCCTTGGCCTTCCAACTAACTTACTCTTCAACAATCACATATGATTCTTGATATACCCTAGGTGATTCTTGAGTTTATAGTTCTTTATTTATTACAAATTTAGTATTATTCTCACTTTGACTATTCAAACTAGTTGCAAGAATATTTGCTTCATGAAATCAAGAAAATACAATTTTTCTCACAGAAGTGGGGATTCATCAAAACATTTTCAGCCAAATGGCATAAAATCTTATCACTTGGAGGTCCACATTTTAATTTTTCTTTCACACTTCTGGTACTTTGATTTTTGACCCTACCTTGGTTTTCATTTGGTTAGAAATTGTTTTTTACTTGCATTAATTTCCTAGCTAGGAATATGATTTCTTATCTCCCTCCTACATTCCACCTTGGGCATGGAGTTTGCTCAACAAGTTGTTTTATTTTAAATCTAGAAAATCACTTTAAATCCCTCTTTCTTACTTTTTTTTGGTAAGTACCTCTTTTTCCTTGCACTTGAGTGAAATCACTTTGGGCATTGCAATCCTGCATCCACTCTCCTTAATCCCCACTCAAGAATCCTCTTCTTCACTCACTTTATTGCACTGAAATATTTTTAAGTAAATTACATATAATGTTTTCCATGTTAACAATATATTTATGAGACGTAGAATAACATACTATCCTAGCTACCCAACAATTTGTTGGACAAACCATAACAACAAGATAAAAATACTAGTGTAATAAAGGAAATGCATGCCTTATTAATGGAAAATAAGTACCATGAAGGAGAAGGGATTGATGAATAAGAGCAAGGTGAGATTGATTTCCCTCTTGTTTATGCACAATGTTATCCTATCATATTTCGATCACTTGTGGAAGGATAAATCACACATCACCATCATTTAAAAATTCTCTTCAAATATTGTTCTTTTGTAATAAGTTTTGTCAATAAGCTAATAACCAATATTTCTATGACATATGCGGTGTGAAAATAGTATATCTAGGGTTAAAAGAGTGTAACGAGTGTGATTTTTAACTTAGACATTTTTTTTAACAAAAATGGTTAGGTTTGCATTCAAAAAATAGGTTGCAACGTAGTTGAATCGACAAGAAAGTACACAAGTTTCAACAGGATAAAGAGCATCTTGTTGTGGAGTGCATATATTTTGATGATATTCAACCTTCCTTCACATATGGAAGCATAAGAATAAAATTTCCTATTTTTAATTCCAAATCCCTGAGTACAGGAACAGATTCTGACAAACTAATTAAAAATGATTACATAGAAACAAAACATTATTATCAGAGGTTTACTCTATCCCCTCCTATTTGCCAATGGGAACCAAAAGCTACAAGTGCCTCTCTTCCCAAGATATTATTATTTCCTACTCCATGAGCTATATAATCCTTTTTGGACCTCCTTCCCCTTGTAATATGAGGGGAGGAATTCGGTACAGAGTTTTTCAAAGTATCAACAAAAGAAAAGGATTTAGAGGGATTGTAATGGACTACAATTTTGGAATCGGATTCCCATGACCTAAAATGTTTTATTTCATTTTTAATTTTGTAACTTCCACTTCTTCCTCCTTTGTCTCCTCGCCATCTTCTCCATCTTCCTCCTTAATCTCCTAGACATATTCTCCTTCCTCTTCTACTGAATCAATTTCCTTCTCATCTTGTTTTGAGCTAACCATCGGCTCCTAAGGAAAGCATTATGAACCTTTGATAGGGTGTATTTCTGGTTCCTTCCCTAGTTTATTTGGGTTTTTTTTTCACCTAAGTTTCCAATGGCTCCGAAATTATTATTTTTCAAACTCCCTAGTGGTTCTCTTGGTTGGGGTGACCCCTTATGCTATGGTTTTCTACATTTACTTGTGACCATTTTAAACTCGGGTTATGTTATTGGGGGCAACTAATGTTGTTGTGATTTTGGGAAATTTTCAGTGAGGTTCCCATGATCATGAAAAATGTGGCACTTAAACGAACTTTTCTCATAGTCGAGAGTTTGCTGGAAACTCCACTCATCAATTTTGATTTACACTTCCTTTGGAAGTCCCTTCTCCAAGTCCACCTCCAGATATATTTTTCACATGAAAACATGTTTCCTTTTGGATCTATTTGATCAATGTATCTGCCCAATTTGTACCTAATGGATCTAAGATAGTTCTCTTCCCAAAAAATTAGGGGAAAAAAAGGAGGTCTTATTCACACGAGGGATACATAGATTTCATCTTCTGGATTGAATTCTAGAGACCATGGGGAAAGAAACATTCCCCTAGATCCCATAAAATATGGGCCAAAGTGGAATATTAAATACCTCTCTAATTTGCTGATAAATGGAAAACTGAAATAACCCCGACCTACAGAAAATTTTCTTACCATACCTTTGATCATAGGGAACCACTGCTCGGCCACCTAGGATTCCACGACCTTTGGACATGGTCATAGACTAGTAAAATTGCCCACCAGAGTGCATTCATTGAAAGCGAGAATTGATATTCAAGGTTCCAGAGATGATAACTCTAGATGTGGAATATATTCTAATCGTTTTACAAAATGGCTAGATTGAAGCAAGTTTTTGTTTTGGGGGTTCAAAGACTAGACCAAAGAACATAATGCCTCTATGTCATCACTAGTTTTAGCACCCACCTTTGCAAATCCTTTTAGTGAGCCTTACAAATTCGAAAGGTGGCAGCTAAATTCTTTTGGTGTAGGTGACATCTAGGGTAAACCCTAGCCGCAATGGAGGACACTTGTGATCTTCATTTTCTCTATTTTATTCCTTGGTATTTGAACTTAGACTTAATATTAGGAAAAACATGATGGTTTCAAGGTTGTATGTCTGCTTTATTAAAAATCCTATCAATTTTAATTAAAGTGAAATAGTTATGAATTGGTTACCAGTTATGCCTTGCAACCAGTCAATTTATAGGTAATAGGGCACGAGGAACATGATTGTATGCTCATATTTTTCCTAACTATCACTGATTGTCATGTGTTGACTGCAACCAACTCTCTTTCCTACACAACTCAATAAAATGGTCATAAATTAAAAAATGCGATTATCAAATGTCATGAACATCAAGACTGGGTTGTCAATGCATACTTATGTGCACATTATTTAATTATTTATGAACATCCAATAAATTAATTATGCACAACAAATAACTTTAGAATTATCAATAACCATTGGAGTTTTCAAGATAATGTTTATCTTGATTTATCTATGTACTAATAGCTACCAAGTTCAAATAAGATTAACTGGGAGAATTTTTTATACTTAGTTTAGTTGTGGCTTAGTGAACTAAAGGTGAATGAGCATATTTCATGTAAGAATATACTCTATAAAATAAAGTACCTAGGTCCTCATTGTACAAGAGATGATTGAAAAACAATCAAGCTCTCCCCTTTGCTCCATGGATGTTTCCCTTATTCCAATATTTTTATTATGAATTTGATGTTATGCTATGATCCTATGACCTAGATAAATTTAAAACATGGTATTAGAGTAGTTTTAGAGTAAACTTTGATTACTGAATAATCTATATGACTAAATTTTACGAATTGGTCATGTAGGCACTTTTCAAATCTGTACGTTCCAATGTTTTTTGTAGTAGATATGATTGCATGGTTGAGTCTAGAGTGGCCAAATTAGTCAGTAATTATTCTAATTTCATGGAAATAAAGAATTTGAATGTTCTGGATCTACATATTTTATAATATACTTAGTGTTTTTATAGTTTTATTTTGAAAAAAAAACACTCTGAGTTTTATTAAGAAAATACAATTTATTTTCGAACTTTGGTTTTTCTAGTGTTTTTTTTTGTCTTTTCAAACAACCTCCAATCACCACTACATACTTTCCAAATATCCTACCCATAAACCCTCATTATACCACCACTAGCCTTCAAATCTACCCATCGGGCACCTCTAATCCCCATGATGGTGCTTCTTCCTCTCCCCATTGGCTCAACCTACCATTAATACCTCTTTGTTGGTACCTTTGCACCACTATTCTCACTTACCTTCCATGCCAACCAACCTCTTCTCTTTTGGCCATGGTCAAGCCATTAGAACATGCCCTCCTTTACTTGTGTAGCACATCCACCTTTTAATGTTTCCCCCTTAACCATTATCATGCCCCCACTACTACATTGGGCGGAAATTACGTCAAAATTTTACGACAGTTTAAAATTTCCTCATAATTGTTTTTCTTTTTTTTTGACTAAATTTACTTTTTTGGGGGGCTCCAACTATTCGTCGCTCTAGTGACCAACATTCCACATTGGTCATTATAGCGACGAACTTTCATCGCTAGAGAGACCAACTACGAGTTAGTCACTATAGAGACGAACTTTAGTCGTTATAATGACCAACTATGGCACGCGTGAGAATCCAACTGTCATTGACTTATTGTTTGGTGAATTTGACCGAATTCGTCGGAAGACCGACGAAATCAATCCTATATATATCTCAGTTACGAAAAATTTGTTATAGTTGTGACAATCATTTTCTACAATTGCGACAATCATTTTCTACAGTTGTGACGATCATTCGGGTGTTCTGATGCAATGGTGTTCTGGTTTTTTATGAAATCTTGATTTCAATTCTCTTTCAAGAAGAAAAACATTGAATTGATCAAAATCTACATAACTGAGACTTTGAAGGTCGATACTTAAAAACTTTCTGTGTGATTTAGTAATTTGGTGATATTGAACTATTTTATGGTTTATTTTCACTTCTTAAATAAGATTTTATGGTTTATTTTAAGTCCTTAGAAAGATTGTATGGTTTATCCACTTTTGGTAGAGTAAAAAGATTATTGATTCAGCTACAATCACTCTAATTAGATTCAATCACTCTAATTTTGTTCTTATATTTCATGGAACTTCTTGAATATCTAAGTATCCTTGCCTTAGTAAATTTAAATTTAAGGATTCCTCCTTGAGTTGGAAAAGAACCAACTAGAAGTGAAGAGCAATGGATTTTGTGGTGATATTGGGCATCAATACTCTTGTGTATCCCTAAATCTACCCTAATTTTTATTAGGGACTTAATATTATGTAGTGTGATTTTGGGTGATAATAGATCCACCTCCTCTTATTAATGGAATATTGTGATTTTGGGGATGAATCAAAGTATGAGGCTTTAAACTTGGACAGTAAAAGATGTATAGTGTATTGTTTATCATTATCGTGCCAAGGAATTGCTTGCCAACTTTGATTGGTTGTATTCAAATTAATTTTCTTTACATCATCATTTTTTATGAGAATTAAAGTCACCTTTACGCTTCTTATGTCATGATTTATTTTTCTCCCCAAACTCTTTCTTTCACTTCTATCAATTTTGTTCCTCAATTTTGACAACATAATAGTAGGTGGATCACAACAAAGAGATTATTAGAAGATTCAATTATGTTTGGATGTTTATGTGTAGGTCAATGTGTTGTTTTAGAACCAAGTGTCATTTAGATTCCCAAATAGCTAGTGTTGTACGTTGGATATGAAATGCATTGGTTTCATACTTTGTTCCTTGTTTTTTCTAGTTGATTTTAGGTTTCATGCTTTGTCCCTTATTTTTTCTGAACATGCTGTATAATTTTCATTACAAATATCTAAACATATACCAAATTAGTTGAATAGATTTGTATATTCTACTTATAATGTTTCAATGGATTTGTTGTAATAGGTAATTACAATGTCAACTCCAGATGAGAAAAGAGAGCTTGTTATGTTAAAGAGGCAAATGGTGATTCATGGTGATGGGAAATATTATTTCCCTTGTTATGAATGCATGGGTTTTAATGGAAGAAGACTACCTTTAAAAATAGTTGAAAAACATTGTAGGGAGAATGGGCACGTTGAAGGGGCAATGAATATCGTCCCATGGTAAGTAATTAGTTATTATAGATCTTTAAGGGTATTATACATTAATTGTTCTTTTTAATTTATCTTTCAAAATAATATTTGTGATATACTCTAACTATATATTATTGCTTCTATTGTTTTTATTAAATAAAAATCATCCTAAGAATGTGATGTCGCCTAGCAGGAGACATTTTCATAGAGATGATACTGAAGAACAAGATGAACTTAATCATGTGGATAATGATGATCATGTTATTCCTATGGAAAATGATGATATTAATAATACAGTTGATGATGATGGGACAAATAGATTGATCCAAGACATTTATAATGCTCCAATGGATGATGATGTTAACTTGGAGGAGGACAACTTGCAGGATGATAATGATGACAGTGATGAGGACAATGATGATGAATATATTTTAGATAAACCTATCCTTCAAAATGCCATTGAATCCCTATATGAAGGCACAATTTTTTTTTTCTCTTTTCTATAATGTTGTTGGTCAACTTGAAGGTATCAAATTGTTTGTCAAACACATGTATGACACAAATCCTAAGGTAAGCAACATAATTTTACAGTTTTATGCAATTTTCAACTTTTATTTTATTTTATTTTCAGTGTCAATTGATGTTTAAATTAAGGATGAAATATTTATAATGATTAATATAATTTTCATTATTGATTTTATTTTTTGTATATTGTTGTTGTAGGTTGATAGGTGAATATTTCTTACCATCACCAAATAAGTTACCTCACACATACTGAGAATTATCTGCCATTGTGAAAGAAGTTGGAATGGAATATCAAGATATTGATGCATGCCCCAATGATCACATCATATATTATGGACAATATGCATCTGAATCGAATTTCCCGCAATGTCAAATCAGTAGATATCAAACCAATCAATTAACAAAAAAGGTGCCTCACAAGGTTCTTCGTTATATTACCATAATTCCACACCTGCAACGACTATTTAGATGTCGGAACATAGCACAGTTTATGGATTACCATGCATGGAATAGAAGTGAATATGATGTTCTTCGAATGCCTGTAGATGGTTCTTTATATAAAAATATTGAAGAAATATGGCCAATTTTTAAAGAAGAACCTCGTAATGTTAGGATTTCATTGGCAGTTGATGATGTAAATCCATTTGGTGAGCTCAAGTATATCTACTCGGTGTGGCCTGTTTTTTTTATAAACAATAACCTTCCTCCTTGGATGTCAATAAAGAGAGAGCACACAATGTTGGCAATGATTGTTCCAGGTATATTTTTATAACGATATTTTTTTTTTAATGTTTAACATTTCATTTGTCTTGTTCATTGCACAATTTTAAATATGTATACAAGGTGTAGTAATTATGTGTATTTTTTAACCATTTAGGTAGGTACCAAGTGAAAGATATGAATGTATATATTGAGCCTCTTGTCGATGAGCTATTAAAGTTATGGGAAGAAATCACTATGTACAACATCTCTAGATCACCAATAGGTCAAAGAGGATTTCAATTCCATGGGATTCTTACATGGACAATTCACGATGCACTAGGACTAACACATTTTTGTGGTATGTAACACACTATTGCACTTAAATAAGTTAGATGTTGATGATATTATAATTTTTGTTTTTTAAATAATTGCTTGTTATATAACTAATGATGCTATTGATGCATATCTTCTAGGTATTCAAACAAAGGGTAAATGCATGTCCAGTTTGTGGTCCTAGGATGAGATCTTGTTGTTCAAGAAGATTAGGAAAGGAGGTTTTTGATGAATATAGGCACTTTCTCCATAAGAACCATAGGTATAGAAATACCGATAAACATCTTTTCAATGGGAAAGAGGAGAGTGGGATAAAACCACGAAGAATGACACCACGCCTATGGAAGTTGGAATATAACAGATCAAATCGTCAATATAAGTCAATCTTCATCATCATATGCAATATATTACATTTTTTAATTGTGTTGAATTATCATGTCTACTGTGTATAATTTAACCATTTTTGTGTTAATTTCATTTATGTAAAATATAGTTGGTCTTCAAGGCATTGATCTTCTTCCATGAGGAATGAAAAGTTTCCCCAAACAATTCATTAGGTTTCCCTACTATGAGCAACTATAAATAACTCATTTGTTCGACACAGTGCATATCGGGAAGAATGTAACATAAATGTTGTGGAAAATCTTAGATGGAAGGCATGACAAAGAAAAAAAATTAAAATTTGTAGTGACATTCAAGAAGCCAATCATGCAATGCTAAATATTATTGATTTAAATAGGACTAATGGAGTGGATCGAAATAGCCTCCCATGGTTATTTAAATAAGATGAAAGCAATGTTGTAAAAGAGCTCATTCGAAAAATTAGATTTCCAATAGGATTTGCTTCAAACATCAAGAATATATTAACAAAGAAAGGTGAATTTGGCGGGTTAAAAACTCATGACTGACATACCTTCATCAAGGTAATTTCTTTCGTATATTTGTTATGTATTGGTAAGAATCGATGTAATTTTTTTAAATTTTGTAAATATATTGTTAATATGAAATCGGAAATTTATTAATGTGCCATTGTTTTGTTACAGTATGTGCTACCTCTATCTTTGCTCGATAGATTTGACAACAACGTAAAACAAGTTATATATGACCTTGGAAAATACATGAGGCAAATAACAAAAAATGAATTAAATATTATTATTTATATGTAATAAAAATGTTGTAGAAGTTGTTGATGACATGTGCTTTACTTGTAATATTCATGTATACAATATTGTCTTTGTTGAAACCTATTTTGTTCTCGTAACATTTGTACGTGGTTGTCATGTAAAGAAATCCATAAGGAAGATATAAAATATTGGAAGAGAGAAATTCCTCGTTTAATGTGTGCAATGCAAAAGTATCTACCTCCAACATTTTTCAATGCGCAAGAACACTACCTCATACACCAGGTTGAGGAGATTGAATTGTGTGGACCTGTACACACAGGGTTAATGTGGATGGTGGAGAGACACTTGAAGTCATTGAAGGATTTAGTTAGACAAAGAGCACATCCTGAGGGTTCGATGGTGGAGGAGTGTATGATATATCAAACGCTAGTGTATATTAGCGATTATCTTCCTGATTTAGGGAGGAAAATTAATATGCATTGCATTTGGGGTGTCAATAACGTCAAAATATCTAAAGTGGAGGTCTTGGTTGGGAATGGTAAAATGAGGAAAGTGAAAAGTATTATATTATTTGTTTTTTATCTATATTGTATTTCTTCAATTTATATTATACCTCCATCAATTATTATTATTCATGATTCTTACTAATTTTTTTTTTTTTTTTTATTGTAGCTGGTCGAGTGTGTGATGCACTACATTTATACATTGCTAACAATATTGATTGGATGAAGCTATGGATAGAACAATGTGAACAACATGATGGAAGGTTATCATGGGAAGGGGTGGCTACATTAATTAAAATATCTCATCGTAATAAATATCACAATCTTACACAGAGGGAGATTGATTTAGCATATGGTTTAAAAGATAAATAGGTAAGCATATAACATTTTACCTGCACTTTCTGTTATTATACAAAATGTTAATGTATTATTTTTTAATATTTATTAAGTTTAAATATGTTTATTAATTATTAGTTTATTTTGTACTTGTCGGGAATATTGCAGTTGAGGCACCACAAAGTTATGTGGTATAATGGTCGAAAATTTCGCGTCAAAAGGGTGGATGACATGAAGAAAATCGTAGATTCAGGGATAATTGCAGTGTTTCAAGTCACTAATGTTTCTTCTAGAAGTGACAAACATCCAAGACTAACATAAAATAGATATTATGGATATTTGGATGATATAATAGAGTCTGACTTCAAATCCTTCAAGATAATTTTGTTTGAGGTCAAATGGTATCGTTTATGGATAAATGAACGTGATCTTGAAGGAACTATTATTCAACATGAAAATGGTTTTACCATGGTTAATACAAGGACATTTGAGCCGGGTCTAGAAAGTTATGTTCTTCATAGCCAATGTGAGTAGGTATTCTATTGCGAGGTTCCTGATAAACCAGGTTATTCGTTTGTTGTTAGATATGATCTAAGAGGAAGGCCTATAAATTATAATGTACCGGAAGAAGATGATATTCAAGAAATAGAAGGTGATACAGAGGAAAATGAGGAGGTAGACCGTGTATGGTCAGATGACGAAGTCGAAGAAGTTGATCGACCATATGATGTAGATGATAATTTTCTCAATGACACTATATCTGATGATGATATTATCAAAAATTATGGCAGTATTGATGATGATGTTGATATGGCCAATCCATTCGACGATGATTCTGAAATATGAGATGATGATACAGAATATGATGAGTTGGATGAAGAAGAAGATTAATGATATTCCTACATGTGGTGAGTGATTTGTACTATAGATCTCTTATGTTTTTTTTCTTTCATGTAATCTTAGTGTCGTTTTTAATTATAGTTGTTGAATCTAGATAGATTGGGTATTGGGGAAATGGCATTGTTCATGATGAAGATGATATTGATGATGTTGATTTTGATGAAGAATAAGATGAATGATATATAGAGGTATGTGTTTTATATGATGATCTTTATTTGTTTTTATTTTGTATAATATAGTATTTTACATGTTCTTTATTATTTCAAATTGGGTATGGGGAAATTGAGAGTGATGTGTGTGTGGGGGGCGGGGGGGGGGGTGTGATAATTAGATCTTCCACCTTCACGTGGTTGCCCCTATTTAGTATAGAATGAATTATTCTCAAAACCAAGAGAAGCTCATTAAAAATGAGGTTTATAGCATAGTTGAAATTTGACTCATCATCACCACGCCCACGCGTCCCCCATTTTTCAGGGGGTTCAGGGGCAACACCCCCGATCCAAATTCTATTTTTTTGTCTCCCATTGATTGGTCTGAACAAGTTCCGTACTTTTCTCTGTACAATCAGTTTTTAAAGTCGGATAATTTCTTGGTATTCATTCTCAAAGATATGTAGATTGGCTACTATTTCTGAATCTTTTTAAATTGGTTAAGATTGAGAGAAGCATATTCTCCTCCATCTCTTTCATCAAAATCAACCCATCCTTCACACAACCTAATTTGAAAAATGCCCGAATCTTCTCATTAAATGTATCTGTGGTTAATTTTCCCACAAACTTCTCCATTCTCCATTTGGAAAGTCAGGTTTTCTCATAAAAGTTTTTGTTTTTTTAGCCAAATTTTGCATTTTATGCTAAGTTGGCTCTCAGTTTTTGGCATGGTAAAAGTTGACTTGAATTAAAGAACTTAGCCCTAAAGCCAAGTTCTAGTTCCAAGTTCCTACTCCCTGAGCTAATACCTGCACACAAAGACAAATAAGATTAGGTATTCTTGGCATTTTGGCAAAAAGGTATAAAGGGATTTTTCATGGCACCTGCTCCAAGCTCCAAGCCTTTGCACCTGCACATGTAACATAATACAGAAAATACCAAGTATGGAAAGCAAGTCCGAGCCCAACCAACATTAGGAGGCTAATAACTTATCTTCCTATCATTGCCAACTACAAGTATCTCTTGGAAACATAAGAAAAAAGTGCAATCAAGTGAACATAATCCTTAGAACCTTGCACTCTTATCATTACTTAAGAAACATAGTGAATTCAATGGCTAGGTAGAATTTAGCTCAACCCTAAACCCTAAACCCTAAAACATTGAAGAAGATGACTGATATTTAATTGTTGAAAAGAAGAGGTATGTGTTTATATCTTTTATATGATATTTATATGTTTTTATTTTTTATAATATAGTATATGATACATGTTCTTTAGAATTTCAAATTAGGTAATATGGGGAAATTGAGAGTGATGTGCCGGGGGGGGTGTGCATAATTAGAGCTTCCAACTTCACATGGTTGCCCCTGTTTAGTAGAGAATGAACTATTCTCGAAACCAAGAGGAGATCTGCATGACTGCACCTAATCATACCAATGATGTAGGTATGTCCATCATCAATTCATAATGTAAACCATAAACCCTAATACAAAAATATGAATGTATATATTGAGCCTCTTGTCGATGAGTTGTTAAAGTTATGGGAAAAAATCACTATGTACGACATCTCTAGACCAATAGGTCAAAGAGGATTTCAATTCCATGGGATTCTTACATGAAAAATTCATGATGCACTGGGACTAACACATGTTTGTGGTATGTAACACACTATTGCACTTAAATAAGTTAGATGTTGATGATATTATAATGTTTGTGTGAATGGGACCAACATTGAAATTTTTTCAAATTGTTTCTGAATGCATTGAAATTTGACATGGATAGACTATTTTCATGCTGATATGGGAGGGTTTTTGGAATTAAATTTGACTCACATGCCCACTTTCTTCCATCATCAATTCATCATGTAAACCATAAACCCTAATTTAGTGGAGTAATTGATTTGTTCCTTGTGAATGGATACATTTTTGTTGACATGGAATGGGACAACACATGTAACTTCTTAATTTTCTTCCTTCACTTGATGTGGCCCTCATCATGGGAAAAAAATCTTCCAGGTGATCTAAGTTACCTTTTCTATGTGTCGAAATTCCTCGCTTTGTTAAACATATTCTCATTAGGCGAGAAGTCCTTGCTTACAACAATCATTTAGTCCTTCCCATACTATTTTCTTTCCCTTTCTCCATCCCAACCATATTTAGATAGCTCATGCATACTTTATGTGCAATGTTCTCAGGAAACAAATGTCGAAAACCACTGATATTTTCCTCAGAGACTAGCTCAGAACTATCCGGAAACCCTTAGGTGCTAGTGCATTTTTGGGGGTCATTAAGTGAATTGACCAACACAATTTTTGGCATGTTATTTTCATTGACCAAAACGTTTTTTGGCATGTTATCATCATTGAACGACATAGGAATAGGGGGCATAATCTACATTGCCAACACAACTTTCTAGGTGAGTTTCTGCAAGGGCTCTCAAAACTTTGTTTTTCCATTTTTAAGTTTTCTATCTTTTTAAGTGTTCTTTAGGACCTGTAGGTTTATTTTTGGATTATTTTGTTCTAGCTTAGCTATTTTCTTTAATAAATTCATAAGGATTGAGAAGAAAACCCCCTAAGGTTTCTAGTACCTTTCTTGGCCAAATTTCTTTTATATTTTACTTTCATATAGAAAGGATATGTTAACTCCCAAAATAGCACCGTCATTTTGGTCAGGTTTTACGGTGAATAGCATGGCTATTGATAGATTCCTCAATTCATTGTTGAGTCTTCTAGCTGCAAAATTTTAGATTTTGGTTTGACTTAAAAATAATTTGGATTGTAAAGTCTTCCTTTTTGTCATTTTTTTTTTACTTTCCACAGCTAACTTGTTTTCAAAGGTTTATTGTGCGCTGTGGAAAGTGCCCACTTTCAACAGCTAAGGAGATCGTTTCATCAGTTGGCGCGCTGTTGAAAGTGTCAAATCTTAAAAGGTTCTTAAAATCAGTTCTCGGGGGACGCGCTGTCAAAGATACATCCTTTCAGCATCTAAGGAGGGTCTTCTACAAAGTGGCACGTTGTGGAAAGTGCATACTTTCCGCAGCTAACAGGGGCTTACCAAGAGGCACGCTGAGGAAAGTCAAGATTATCAATAGCTAACAGAGGCTGTACTCCCAGGTTGGCAACATCAAATCAAATCTCTGTTTCCATATCAGACA
>ML800640.1:211800-232458 GCA_009831015.1 Picea engelmannii
GCCCATCAAAATAATGTTGTAGTTAGGTTAGGACTTTGGGAATAGGCATCCAAATAATTTCCCTTGGTCATTTCACATTGAAACATAGAGGTTGACGATTAGGTAACTTTCAAAATCCTTTCTTATGGACATGGTTCCATCCCGTTTGGTAATAGACATGTTATTTTAAAGTGGATAATTCCAAGGTTGGGACCCAATGTATGATCGAGACTCATTTCTCTTTAATTATTGAAGTTCCTTTTGTAATATTGGAGCCAATGCCAACCAACCTTTTGTGAATTTTATGGAAGGGTTAAATCTCCATGATTTTACCAAGTTAATCAATGATATTATCTTCCATGATACCAATTGGCCCAATATTACAAATAAAAATCCCTTTGGCATCCCAATGTTTTAGGGTAAACCTAGAGAGTATCCCTCCAACCATATTGTGCCCTTTCACCTTTGGTTTTCTTCGAACTCCATAACAGAGGATTCATTTAGGTTGATACTTTTTTAATGCACTTTGATGGGCATTTCCACCAAATTGTACAAAGAACAACCTAGCAATACCCATACAACCTTTGAGTTCATATAAAATTATTTCCTTACCTTCTTCCAACTTCCATCCACCATCGCATAGGGATAGAAATCTTGAACAATTTCCATTAGACCACAACCACTCGCATCTCAGAACACATCCATGAGTGACTTATAATATGTGCCTTGTAAAAATCCAATATCAATGATCAATTTCTTATAGAGTAGTTCCTGGAATCCCTTCTTCCCCTCATTACCAAGGATGTATCCATGACTATATCTCGGGGACTATGAGTTAGGGATTTTATGTCTCAGGGGCTATGAATTAGGGTGTATATATATATATATATATATATATATATAATATAAAAAAAAAAAAAACCAAAACACAACAACATAAAAAAAAACCAAACCAAAATCAAACTACACTGTCACTACATGACTATCACGCTCATATTTTTGAACTTGCACGAATAGTTGCATGCACACAGAGTGGAGGGTAGCAGGGGAGAAGGAGGGAGAGGAGGAGAAGGAGGGAGAGGAGCACGGGAGGAGGGAGAGGCACACAAAGGAGGGAGAGGATAATGAAGAAGGAGGGAGAGGCACACGGAGAAGGAGGGAACACAGGAGGAGGGCGCAACAGAGGAGGACACAAGGTTTTGAGGGAGCAGCAGAGGAGGGAACACGACTAGAGGAGGGCAAACAATTTTGAGGGAACACCAGAGGAGGGCACACGCAGATGAGGGGGCATAGGATGAGGGTACAAAGGAAAAATATGGTTTGACTTATTTCTCCAAAAAATAGCCTTGGTTTTTCAAGTTGAACTTGGAGTTGTTTTAATAGTTCTTAGTGGTATTGGATGTGCAAAAAAAGTAGAATATGTTCAACTTCAGTAGGTTAGTAGTATTTCATAGTGGTATTGGATGTGCAAAAAAAGAATAATATTTGATGTGCCATGATTAATCTAATCCTCCTTGTTGATGATTAACCTAATCCTCCTTTTCCATTATATGCATACATTATAGATAGGGGTGAAAAAAAATGGATGATAGGAGCACAAAAAGGTATTATGGTTCGCTATGGTTCAAATGAAACTATTTATAGATTGTATAGCCCAATAGAACATTCAATGATTATAAGTTGAGATGATTTTTTATGAATTTGTAGTGTTAGTGAAGCATATCGATAGCGACTACAAAGGTAAGAGAAGCATTAAGATTTTGGATGTCCCCTCAATGGAGATAATTGAGGAATATACCGAGGGAACTTCAAATGAATATAATCCTTCATTTTGGGAGAGTGTAGAAGTGAAAAAAACCTAACAAATAATTGTCGGCACTAAGAATATCAACAAGAATACAAAAACTATTAGAGACAGTATGGAGTTATGCAAGCAATGTTGAAGTTCTCTAACCCCGAACAATAAAAAATGTTCTTAAAGGCCAAAACATTGTAGAATGGAAACAAGCTATGGATGAAAAGTATGAGCCATTAGTGAAGAATCAAATTTGGGCATGTGTTCCTCTACCAATAGGTAAGAACGAAACTAGTATTAAGTGGGTTTTCAAACAATATGCTTGCATGTGATTCATATTTTGACATATGTAAATTCATTGGACTGACAATCATTGATTCAAAGCCATAAATTCTCTGAATTAAATGAATATATATTGTTTCCTAGTAAGGTCGGTATCAATCTATTTCCTAACATACAATCTTGACATGTTTTGCATTTGATTAGTTGGCATTACAATTGCTTGAACCTATATCATTGGTGAGGAATCATTTGATGAATAAGCTCACGTTGATTGGTTGATGAAGTCATATGTGATTGAGTTACTTAAAAATTATTGTTTTGATCATATCAAAAGGGAATCACTTAAAGTGCATGTACTATTGTTGGATATTGATCACAACCACTCAGGATAGATTGATCTCTTGAGCATTTCATGCATTTAAGAGAATATATTTTTCCCATTTTCCTTTCACCCAACTTGTCACTAAACCACATATTGAAAACCTTTTTGATGAGTTTACATGAAATATTCATCATTTGACTGAAGCATCGTTTGGTTATTTGAATATTTAGATAGACCTCAGGATATCCTATCCTGAGGTCAATCTTATTTGGATTGTGACATTTTCTAGACTCCATAGCCCCTTCCTAAGGCATTGGTTTTCTATTGGTATTTACTTGCATTTGTCATATCTGATCCATAAGCTAATTGTTTGATTGTCTTCGGGACATTATGTGAATAACTCTTTTTTCCTTGCCTCTGGGAAATATACAACATAGATCATTTACATGTAAGGCATTGATCAACCCTGCGAATGACCGAAGTCGTAGGGAATCCTCCCTTGGCCTTCAGCACAAACTCGCTTGGCCTAAAAAGAGAGAACCTGACCCGTAGTGACACCATTTTACAAATCTTCTCTTTAGGACTGATATAAAACACTTCAGAAAACTACTAACACGGTCCTATATTCGACACCTTATCATTGCACATTTTGACCTTAGAGATAAAAAGAACATTTGGAAATTAAATTGCGATCTCATGGTTGGCATCTATTTTTGATTGGTTATGAAAAATTGACCTTTCATCATTCCACATTTCATTTTGGGAATAACATAACACCATAGGATCAAATTCTTGGAAAGAGTTGTAGTGTTGTGATTTCTATGTTGTCACATATTGGGTGTGATATTTTGATCTCTTTGACACACTGACAATGTCAAAACACAACACTATACCTATTTCCAAAAGATTGATGTTATGATGTTATGTTGTTTCCAAAATCAAATATGGAGTAATGAAATGTCAAAATATAGGACCGAGTTAATCAATTTTTTTAAGTATATAATGACAATATCAGTCCCAAATTCTAATCCTAAATTAATTGTTTATGATGAGGAGTGGATGACCTAAGTCTAGGGGTAGTCCTACACTAGTTTAAGGGATATTTAGGCAAAATATATGATGACAAGGGGCTGCTACACTATTGTTGGGATAGTCAAAGTATGGCAGGTCATGAGGTCTTGGAGCATGCCTAAAGGGTGGCCTAAGGGTCAATGTTCGGTATTATAGTAGCTAAGTTTTAGGGGGGCGCTCTTTATGGTAGTTTAGATATGTAATAGGGCTAGTTTACTTCTGTTCTAAATAGTCTCAAAAGAGCAGGCCAAGAGGTGTTAGAGTAGTAGGATAGGGGGCTAGAAGTGTTAGCATTGGATAGGAGAACTTTATTATGACCAAGCATCACTAAATTCCTTCTTTTCTTCTTATTGGACATGATTCATCAACTAAATTCTATAGTCATTAAATGATGTGAAAGCAACTATGTATTGTCCTTTATGTTGCAATCTAGTATTGGGAAACCATGAAGAGACAAATGAGTTGAAGAAACCCACCTTAATAGGAATGATTGTATGAAGATATAGATTTATTCTATTCTCTTCCCATGTTCCCATTTTTTCTTTGGAAGAACCAAAACCCTCGCTTAGTTTCTTCCTATTCCAACCTATATAGTGTCATCTTCCAATGTCAAACTTCTCTAGATTGGGTCTGAACCACTCACAAAGAAACATTATCCAATGATCAAACATGTTCCCAACTTGAATGAACCAACCAAATTGTGGAACCCATGAAACTTGTCAAAGATATGACTAAACTTGAATGAACCAACTGATGTTGCTAATGACTAAATTTGGGAAGCTTCAAATTGATATCTGGTGCAACCTTTGCAAGGTAACCATCCATCAAATTCACAACCATTGTAATTTGTGTGAGTGATAGAGAGGCATGGAGACCAAAGTACAAAGGTCATCTCTCAAACCCTAAAGGAAACACAAGGATAAACCCTAAATCAAGCCCTCCTCGAACTTGCGCACTCCTCTCTCTCACAAGGTTCAAACCCTAAAGGACCTCCTTCTAACTTTTTTGCACTTCTCTTCAAAATCCTAGAGACAAGGAAACAAGACTCTCTTCACCATTGCACTAAAAGATTCATTTCTGGCACAATTGGCATAGTTGAGAGAGTGAGACTTAGAACACGAGAACCCTACCATGTCATGTCCATTTTTGATAGCTTAGGGTTTGTTGTGCACAGGGTGATAGGGTTGGCCATGAGTGCTAGGGTAGCCTACAGTTTCAACATATGGAAACAATCAATGGAATAGAACTAGATAGATATTGAAACAGATTATCTCTAATAGATAGATATTGAAATAGTCAATGTCACTTACAATTGGAACAATTGTTGTAGGAGAGAACCTCAAATATATAAGAAGGCATGGAATTCTTATCAAACTAGACATGTCAAAGGCATCTGAAATAGAAGGTGAACCCGTGGTTGAAATCAATGTGAAGAGGATCTCCCCCTTACTTCATATGAAATAGAAGGTGAACACGTGGTTGAAATGAGGGCTAAATGAGCAAAACCCAACAAAGGATAAAAAGTGAGCTAAATGAGAGCAAGGAATTAAAAAAAAATAGACATTAGGTCTAGGTTCTAACATGTTCAATGGTATTCATTTTACTTCCGGGAATATTCTGTAAGAAAATGTATCCATGATGTTCAAGATGAATGACTTTTCCAAAATACCAAAGATGAATGACCACAAATCATACAAAGACCACAGTACAAAGGTCATCTCTCAAACCCTAAAGGAAACACAAGGATAAAGCCTAGACCTCCCTAGTGCTTACTTCTTTTATCCTACTAGAAAACCCTAGATCAAACCCTAGAAGTCCTTCTCCTAAGATCTGTGCACTACTCTCTATTTGTGAACTTCTTCTCTTACCTAGCCATGGCATAGAGAAGAGGTGCAAGTGTACCATGTGCTAGAGTGAGACTTAGGCTCGTTGTTGGCACAGGGGAAGACCCAGGTTTCAATGCTCAAGAGCGCACCAACAAAACCCTAACTATCATCCCTTTCGGCAACACCTACAAAGTAGATGAAGTCTCACCCGAGGTAGAGGCAGGGGTGGTTGCAGGACTCAGATGTCTGGAACCTTAGCTAGGACACTGATATGTGATTATATCTTTTATAGGGCACTTAGCATAGATCCTTCATCAATATTTAACCTGTCTGGTACTTCACAGATAGCACAGAGAATCAAAGTGAATACTTATACTAAAGATGATTCAGTACTTAGCCACAGGAATAAAGCTTAGATTCAATAGATCAAGCACTAAGCATCTTATATATCAGATCTAACGTTCATTCATATATCATCAACATAGAGCATAAATAGATCTACTTAATCACATCAAGCACTTATATAAGAAAGAGATAAACACATTAGATCGAAGCACAAAGCACTATACACACAGTTACCATGGTTCACCCCCACCCTGGGGCTATGTCCACAAAGTCTTCCTTATATTATATTGATCAAGAAGTTACAACACAGAGCTTCAATGACCCTTACTTTGCACAGGATAGAAGATCTGCTGAACTCACTAGATCCTTCTTCCTTTCTCTTCAGCACAAGACTGCAACAACTTATACTTAGCTTTCCAATCTCATGCACAGAGCACTCTAAGATACATCCGATCACACAGATCCAGTTACTAGCACTAAGCTTTCAGTTATACATCACATAGATGTACTACATTACTATCATTCTCCTCTATTTACATTGCCTATTTATAGATTAAAAAATGGGCCTAAGCATGGGTAAACCCACGGGCTGACATCCCTTTCCCGTTACATCAACCCAAAACCCTAAAATGGACCCAAAAATGGGTCTTTCTTCCTTAGTTTTTGCTTCATGTTGCGCTCCTTCCTTGGCAAGTTGTCGCATTCCCAAAAGTGGTCAAATATGACCAAGTATTCTTCAAAACTTGGTCAAGGGCCAACAGACCCCCAACACTCACCTGTGACTCATCCCGAGTCACTTAGGTTTGACCAATTCCTCTTCAAATTCCTCGAGCTTGGCTCAAGCTGCTTTGACCCACTGCAGTGCGACCGTCTCTTGTTCAGTAAATTCCTATATTAATATTTCATTGAGCGGTCCTTCCAGGCATTGTTCTGCAGTGATGATAGCTTGTTCGAGTTCAGATCCCTAGCTTTCAAGTTCGACAAACAGTTGGGATGCCTTATCTTGGAGTGGTTGCAGTCACTGAGAGACTTCCATTACTTTACTTTGCAGTGTGTGTACTTGTTGTTAGGTTGTGTGTTGTTATGCGAACCTGTTCATTCTTTCGACTAGGGTCACTAACTTCATTTGCTCTTGTAGCACATAAGCATGTTTCTTTTCTTATTGGATCTATGCCTCCAATGTATGCAATTCTGGATTCTCTGCGAGGGTTTCATAAGTCTGGGTGCTTCTAGTGCTTAGCTACCTACATTCTGAATCCAAGGTTTTTAATCAGTCAACTACGCTTCGAGCAGTGGCCTCTCTTAGATATCTTATCTCTTGGGGTGTCTCAGGCATGGTGCAGAGCTCCAACTCTATGATGCGTTATGGAATTTGTTGGATTTACTTCTTCCAGTTGGGTCACCTGTTGTGGGAGATGATCTTACATATTCAATTCTATGATCTTCATAGAGTGCAATGCTCTGTGAAATCTTTCATGTACTTCAAGTTGATATGCTAGCAACTGGTCCTTACTCTGCTGTAACTATTATTTTTCCTCCTCCCACTTCACTTGTAAGGCAAGCTCCTCATGTTATACCTTCCTCCATTGTTCTCCATGTGGGCTCTATTCTTGCGCCAAAGCTTGGGTGGCTTGCATTATGTCTGCTTGAGCTCGTCGAATGTGAGCTTCGACTTTCTCAATGATCTGGCGTAATTGAGTGGGCTCATCGCCTGTTCTTGGTATTTCCATTGTTAATGGTGTCATAGAAACTACTTGGCTAGATCAGAGTGCCTGCTACACTTCTTTGAGTTCGCCTGTGATCCGGCGGAATAGATCCTCTTGCTTTGCTTCTTGATTTTCTGCGAGCTCTAGTGAAACATCATTTAGTCTGGAAATTAAGAAGTCGAAATCATCCAGGGTAAGGGTAGTTTTAAGCATGGTCTGGGTGGCCTTATCTTTCTTTCGAGATGAGGGATTTGGTGGGGTAATCTTCCTTTTCTTGGAGGTATATTCCTCGTCTCTAGGCGAAGTAACCTCGCCTTTGTTCTACTCAACTTCTGTGCCCCCTAGTTCTTCGTCATCACCTCCCTTCATAGGTGAGAGTGAAGTAGTCTTCGTGGATGTGTTGTGGATATCTTGAACTTCCACATCCTTTTTAGTATTGCGTGGTCCTGGTGTTTCCGGCATAGCTTCAAGGCTATCTATGTCAGACATCTCTGTGGGTTCTGCTACAAAAAGGAGGTTTGCCGACCATTCCTTGGTAATATCCTCAAAGTCATCTTCTATTAGCTTGTAATGTGACTAAAGTTTTTGTTTGTGCTCATATGCGCACACTGTGATGTAGGTGAAGTGATGATCTGCACTGAATTTCATCAAAGGTCTAAACCTATGAAGTGTGTTGGGTGTGATGCGCAGTGTAGACTGAATGGAATTCTTCAAATGAGTGTAGTAAGTGTGGAAGATGACATTGGACTGCCACTATTTGTTCATGTCGCTAGAGTACCACAACATACAGAACTTCGTGGTCAGTGGTTCAATCTCCAGAAAAGTGGCTCCCTCGGGCAGTTCCCAAGTGATGAAAGCAATGAGTATGAGCAACCAGCTAAAGTGGAACTCATACCCTTGGTCCTGCACTTGTCTACAGTCAAGATCTAGTTGATTTATAAGTTATTTTTCCCAGTTCATTTGTAGTCCCTCTGCACACCTCCCTATGAGGTCAACTACAAATCCAGTCACCCGTGTAGGTCTGTTTTTTTAGACTAACTTTCATGTGATCAGCTGGAAACCAAATCATACTGCTTCATTATCAATGGAGGATACCTTGTAACCTCGCATTCCTTTCTCTGTATCGTCATATGTGTATTTTATTCGTTGAGAGAGAGCGTGATCTGCGATCTTTCTAGGGTAAAATTCCTACGGGTCAGGGCCCTACATTCTTAGCCCAATGATTCGATTGATCAGAATTGGATCCACAATGATGCGACGATCCAACCATAGGTATCCTTCACGGTAGCAGGACAACAACAATCTAATGCATGCATTTACTTCCTGATGCCTCCCAAAATGTGGAATCTTCATTACGTTGAGGAGGGTTGACTGTGCAAGGTTATGGGTCCATTGTTGTGGTACAATATTGGGGTTCTTTCATTTTGTAATAGTCAAGTACTTGTGCATGGATAACATACTGTAAACCTTGTGATCTCCAAGGTTAAAATCACTAAATTTTAGTGCAGTGAGCTTCTCCTGGTCAGCATGAATTGCGCACACCCCTTTCGGGAGGTACGCAGTGACTACAACATAGTCGAAGGCTCTGGGTACAGTGTCTCAATTCACTGTTCTGCTTAGTGGTGGGATATATTTAGGCAAGATTCTTGGGATCATATTCACAGTGGCAAAGTTGTTTTTGAGCTTAGATCATCTTTCTGAAGGTGGTTGGGATGGTCCTGCTCGAGCAGTGGAGGGGGAAGCTAGTAGTGCACCCAAGGACGATGCCTATACACCTGTAGAAATTCGGCGTTATGACATGACTCTCTCAGTCATTAAATCAATTAGAAATTCTTCAACGATTTTCTCAGCAGTGCTGAGCTTGTCCAACATACAAACTTGGGTCAGCTAGCTCGGGTGCAAAAGGAATTCAGAGACTACACTGAATAGTAAGGCAATGATCTCAGGGTAAGTAAATCTCAAGGTTCGCGCTCAAATTCTCAGTTAGAAAAAATTATTCTCGGTGCGTGGCGTAATAGGTTAAGTAGGCAATCTCAACAATGGTTTGCTTGCAATGGACATGGGGGCTTCATTAACTCCATTCTATCCATTCTTGTGCTATCCAATGGTCTAGTGGTAACCCATAACTATTTTTCGGTCTGTTCGGAGTGGTGGTCGAACATGTATATTGGTTCCAATGGCTATATTGCTTCGTCATGGTGAATTACTCTATGTCATTGTTCTTATATCTCGGCGAAGCTCCAATTCTACAATTCTTCTTACTGCGAAGTGTCCTCTAGAACCTCTTGTAACCTTACAGTATTAGCCCTTTTCTTTCTTAACTTCCTAGCCTTCTTCCCAGTGAGCTTTGTCTCAGTAATTCTTTTACCATTCTGATGTTTATCTTCTGTGGTCTTAGTTACTTTTCTCTATTGAAAGTCTTTCCTAGGGTTCCTTGATAATACTTCTTTTGTATCAAAAATAGGTAACTCGATTTTCTGCAGATCCTCAAGTGTTCTCTTAGATTCAACATCAGAGTTGCTAATATTAAATATCTGCGATATTCTCTTCTGTTCTTCAATCAAGTGTGCAATCCTTTTGGTCATAAAGTCTTTTAACTCTTTCTTCTTCTGTTCCAAAACTTTTTCTTCCTTTTTTCATATGGCTTGTTCTCTATCAATCCAAGGTTTTCCTATGAGCATGGTAAATGAGGCGCTATTTTCAACAAATTTGATGATCTCAAAGTCTTCCTCTGTCGAAGTTCCATTGACAGTCATAGGTATCCAGGTGAGCCTTCCACATAGGTTTACTAGCTTTCCTCTGAAGAAACTTGTTCCTCCTAGGGAAGGGATCATGGCAGGATTTCCTATAGCTTCCCAAGTTCTTTCTGGCATAATGTTCACTTGTGTTTCTTCATCAAGAGTATAGTCAATGTCAAAGTCCCCTATTCTTGCTTCGATTTGCTCCTTTTTTTTGAATATCTCTGATAGCATAACATGTCGGTGGTCATTCAAGGAATCTTTCATCTGTAGCAATATCTTTTCTGATTCTTTCTAGGTTTCTTCTATAATCTTTGTCTCTTGACCTCCTTTAGGGTTTGATTTCTCCATATTCAGCTTCTCAATCCGAGCAATCATTCTAGGGAAATCTAATACATCATGGTCCATAGCCTTACAACAGAGGCAACTAGGTCTTCTCCTAGGGCATTCCTTAGCAATATGTCCCAGTCTTCTACAACTATAAAAGAGGGTTAATCCTCTATTTCGTTTAGATGTTCCCCAACTCATTATGTACTGCACACTAGGATCATGGTGACTAGCCTGCAAAAAACTCTTTCTAGGATCCTGCATCCACTTGTTAGTCTAGGCATTCTTTCGATGCATAGGTATAACATATCTATCACTATACTTATCAGATGTATTCATATCAAACTTTCTTTCATCTATTAATGCCCTAGTTTTGAAGCTAGGACAGAATCTATCAAACATGCCTAGATCCATGCTTTAGAAACAAAAAATTTCACTTATCTTACTTCTACAGAGCACAAATCTTTCAAATCTAAAAAACTTTTGACTATTCTTACCCTTATCAGAGCACAGAGCTTACATATCTTACCTCTTTTTTGCAGATCTAACCTTTTTCCTTTAGAAATTTCCACTTTTATTTTTCTTAAAGCATAGAGCATTCAGATATCACTTATTTTCTTTTGTATCAACCTCTTTCTTGTAGATCTGACCTTTTCCCTTCATATTTGACCTCTTTTTCTCGGCACATAGCTTTGTAGGTCAAGTAGAATATTGCGCACTAGGGCAACAGATCTACTCACGGAGCTTAGTTTGCACAAAGATTTTTCTTCTTTTGTTCCCAACAATCAAAGTTCCTATCCCGACAATAGAACCATTTGTTGGCACAGGGGAAGACCCAGGGTTCAATGCTCAAGAACACACCAACAAAACCCTAACTACTAGCCCTTTCGGCAACACCTACGAAGTAGATGAAGTCTCACCCAAGGTAGAGGCAGGGGTGGTTGTAGGACTTAGATGTTTTAAACCTTAGCTGGGACACTGATATGTGATTATAGATTTTACATGACACTTAGCATAGATCCTTCATCAATATTTGACCCTTCTGGTACTTTGCATATAACACAGAGCATCACAGTGAATACTTATACTAAAGATGATTCAGTACTTAGCCACAAGAATATAGGTTAGATCCAGCATATCAAGCACTAAGAATCTTATATATCAAATCTAACGTTCATTCATATATCATCAGCACAGAGCATAACTAGATCTACTTAATCACATCAAACACTTAGCCAAGAAAGAGATAAACACATTAGATCAAATCACAAAGCACTATACATACTGTTACCGTGGTTCACCCCCACCCTGGGGCTACGTCCACAAATTCTTCCTTATATTATCTTGGTCAAGCAGTTACAACACAGATCTTCAATGACCCTTGCTTTGCATAGGACAGAAGATCTATGCAACTCGCTAGATCCGTCTTCCTTTATCTTCAGCACAAGACTACAACAACTTGTACTTAGCTTTCCGATATCATGCACAGAGCACTCTAAGATACATTCGATCACACAAATCCAGTTACTAGCACTAATATTTCATATATACATCACATAGATGTACTACATTACTATCATTCTCCTATATTTACATTTCCTATTTATAGATTAAAAAATGGGTCTAAGCGTGGGTAAACCCACGGTTCGACATCCCTTTCCCGTTACATCAAACCAAAACCCTAAAATGGACCCAAAAATAGGTCTTGCTTCCTTAATTTCTGCTTCGCGTTGTGCTCCTTCCTTGGCAAGTTGTCGCAGTCCCAAAAGTGGTCAAATATGACCAAGTATTCTTCAAAACTTGGTCAAGGGCCAACACTTGTCTTTATATATTGATCAAGAGGTTCCCTTATGAGCCTACATTAAAATATAACTTAATTTTTCCCAGGGCGGACCTATAAAATTATATTAGTTATTTTAGACATATTTTATTATTTATACATATCTGGAAGACTCTAAATAGAAGGGGGTGGGAAGACAACTTTATAATATCATCTGATCATTGGGTATTTGGAATAAAAAAAACATCTAAATATTTGAAAGACAACTAAAAGGTTCTTCATATGCTACAACTGATCTCGGAGCAATTGGAAGCTACAAGTCATCTGATCATCAAAATACAACTAAAGGTTCTTCACATGCTACAATTGAGACTTGAGTATTTGGAAACTACAAGTCATCTGATCCTCAAAAGGAAACTGAAGAGTTCTTCAAATACAACCATCTCTTAATAATTTCTCCACCAAACTTGTAGCATACTTGGTTTGTGACACAACACACAACCATTGGTTTGTCAAAATTCTATACCTACACAATAATGAAGGAGTCCTAAACCAGTCTTGTCAAAAGTTGAACAAAAATCAGATTTTTCCTTCTGAATTGTGTTGACCTTACTACCTATGATTATTATGTCATCCACATAAACAAATAGAACCACCAAATCATCATTGTCTTTCTAACATACAGACTGAATTAAAAGGGCTTCTTTTGACTCCAAATCTTGAGCCTCTTTCAAACATTTAAAACTTATATCACCTTACACACGACACACTCCATACCTTCTACTTAAAACCCCTAGGGCTGATACATAAGGAATTAAAATAAAAAAAAAACTTACAATAAGGAAGTAGCTAAGTCTAAATGGGATTTAGAGAGGGGAAGAGTTCAAATTTGTTTAAAAAAATCACAAGAACATAAAGTTGGGAGAAGAGGGAAAAGAGGAAGAGAAATCCGAGGGAAGGATGTAATAAAGGTAAATGTTCAAGAGGGGAATTTAGAGGGAAAAAAATAATCAAGTAAAGGTATGCTTGACATATTGAATAACAGTGACACACAAACATAAACCTTGATAGCCATATATATATATATATATCAGGATATTCTATCCTGAGGTCATATCATTCAAATTTATGAGTACATTTGACTCCATATCTCTTACAGACACTTGTCTTCATGTAGTGTGTTTTTCTTGAGCATCTGTGCCACTCCTACAAACTACCAAGCCCACCTGTCATCGAGTATTTTTGGGCTCCACCCAGAGAGTTGGTTGTGCACATCTCTCATTAGATACCGATCATTAAATCTATATTGTCTTGACATATCTATTTCACGAATACATGTCACTACGGAAGTAGTAGGGAACCCTCCCTTGGTATATTGCATGAATACATAGACATAAACAGAGAGAACTTCATCCATTTTGACACCTTTGGGGGGATCCTGTTCTGTTCCTTAGCGCTCGGCTATCTAGGCTACCTTGCCATATCCAACCTGCTAGTTTGTGCATTAACATTTTGGTGTTAACCTCCCCCCCTCCTGTTGTTCTTTCCATTAGTTCATTGATTGATCAAACCATCAACATTAAAGGAGAGGCCATGTAGAGTTTTCCTTTTGTCAGAAAATTGTAAAATCTTATGTTATTGAATGATTTTTAATTGTTAGAGAACACGATTTTCTGCTTTGCATCTAAGAAAATCATTTTGTTTCCCTCTCTTTGATAGGACACAAAAATATCACTTTGTTGTTGAGTTAAAATGGAAAGCACAAATGGAAATCTCTTTATTAATTAATGAGGAAGATGAAAAGTTAGAAAAGGAAAAAGAGTCTCAGAAAAGGGTGAGTAGAGTCAATATAATTAATGTCTTTCTAACAGTGAGATAGTTAACAGTGAGTTAGTTATAGTTATCGTGAGAAATATCCTTACATTTCCTTTATCTTTTCAATGTTTATCTTTAGCTATACTATAATATGAATATCATTGGCCTAATGTTTCCTTCTCCCTCGATGGAGTGTAGGTACAGCCAAATATGTATCTATCAGACCTATCATCTAGCTCGAGCGATGAAATTTCAAGAGGGACAAGGGAAAACATATCCAACACATGTAACAAGGCGAAGTCAACTAGAGGTGAAAAGGTCAGAAGAAAGTTTGGTAGGCGCATGAAATTCTTTCTTGTTGAAGGAGGATCATGCTCTTATGACGATGAGAGCATAGGTGACATTGAGGTTCCCTTGAGTTACAAACACCTACTGAAATAGTGGGTACCCAAGGAACTGCCAGAGTTGGACACAAACTTTTGTGTTAATGACAGGATGTATCGCATTGCTCCGTCATCCATCCATGGCCTTAGTTTATTCTCCATGGACAACATAAAGGTAAAATATGGCGGATTGGTTGAATTGTTTGAGTATGTTGGACCATGTTACACTTATGGAGTATGGTTGAGGCTGGTCCAATATATGCCTACTATGCATAGATACGCACTCGCCGCAAATTATATACAGATGAAAGACAATAATAAAAATAAAGGAGAGACTATGTATATTGATGGAAGGCCAAAGGCATTGGGGAATATTGCAGGTCTTATAAACAGTACAAGGCCTGGGATGACAAGAAAGGAACCCAATTTCATTTTTGAGGAGAGTGAAGGTAATAGGATATTAGTATGTGCAGTGAAAACAATAACGGCAGGCGAAGAGTTGTTGGTTGATTACAATCTGAATCAAGTCAACCCAGGAACGTCTTCTTTTGCTACGGTACAAAACCCATTATACCCAAACTTAAAAAGGGACTACTTAATTTGTGAATGTTTCATTTGTGACGAAATTTTATTTTATATTTGAATGTTCCATTTGCTAATTTTTGCTCAATGTTTCATTTACAAATATTTGCTAATTTGTATGTGTGAATGTTTCATTTGATAATATTTGCCAATATTCCATTATTTCATATATTGTCTTTTCAATATTTCTTGCACCTACTAACATTCTTCTTGAAATTCTACCAGAGTGGTGATCGGGGCAAAGGCCCTAAGAGTTGAAAAGGCATTGATCGGGGAAAAGGCCTCGTTCTTAGCACCACATCGACCAAAAATGATGAATATATAAGCGATGAAGAGATATTTGATTCTAGAAACCCCTTGTAGACAATAGAATTGTCCCTAATAAAGGCCAAAAGAGAATTATTGGATTTGGTCGTTGCTTGGCCA
This sequence comes from Picea engelmannii, assembly GCA_009831015.1. NCBI lineage: Eukaryota > Viridiplantae > Streptophyta > Pinopsida > Pinales > Pinaceae > Picea > Picea engelmannii. The sequence goes on from ML800640.1 coordinate 227,178, forward strand.
AAAACAGATGAGGATTTCCTAAGGATAGATTTATTACATGTTAAGATAGAAAATTATGTGGTAAGTCATGTCATCTAACAATATCAATTTTTGGTTTTAAATTTTGTAATTTGATATATGCAATTAACACATATTTCTCATTGTAGAATTTTGTGAGATTGATGAGAGGGGAAGGGGAAGGTCCTAGTAACAATAGAAAGACTTCAACAATGAACCCACATGGAAACGTAGCCATGAGTCTATTTTCCACCCCAAGTGTGTCGCCTACGATCGATTATATACCTTCTAGGGGTGATGCCACACCCCCACAACACACGCCAGATCGTGCAAGTGGTGTACATGATCATGGAACTGATCACTCTTATGTTGATTGTTACCTTGGTGCTACACATATCCAAAGCACAGGAACAACCACAGTATCATTTTTGGTCAACCAGGACATGGTTACTCTAAAAATAGTACAGCTACTAGGTATTTAATATATGTCTTTATCGAGATTCCTGTTATATAATTGTTTAAACAATCACATATCAGTGATATTTAAATTACTAATGATGATGATGTTTTATAGGAAACAATGTGTTCTACAATAGTTTGCATGAATATGCATTAGAACTTTTTGGGTCGACCATTCGACTACGTTGCAATCAACAAAATTACAAACTAAAATGCCTTCTTATCTCCAGACTATCTCCATCCTGGTTAACGTATTTGGTGACTCGTTCAATAAGTTAGAAGTCCTAAAAATGATCGGCAAGCATTTGAAACATACTAGAGAGGTGTATAGGAATAATTAGTACAAGACCCCAAGTGCGAACGCCCTTTGGTTGTCCCCGAGAGGGAGTGGAAAGAAATTATTCTTGATGCAAGAGAATTAGTGATGAAAGAACAAGGGAAGAAGCCACCTGGCCCTAGAAGGTAAGAGGTGTTTTCAATTTACTATTATGGTATTTTGTTTACCTTACGAGGAAAACAATCAATATCTAACATATTTCAAAATATTGCGTAGACTCCAAGACACTTCCAAGGCAACAAAGGCCAGACAAAACAAACACAGCCAACATAAACTAGGCCAAGGCGGTTACAGGATATTGAAGGCATGGGTTGTAAGTGCCTAAACATTTTACCTTTTTTTTTATCATTGTCACTAAATATGTAATTCATTGCAGCTAGTGACTAATGATTTTGATATTGCTCAATGCAGGGGGATTTGTTCAATGACAAAGGCACAAAAGAAGATCTAAAGGTTAGGTTCACGCAGGGTTTTGATGGCATGGTGGCATGATGAAGAAGCTTGGGGAAATCACCATGTGTCTCTCTGGAGGACATGGTAAATAAAATGAAATTATAAACTTGTCAATTAGTTTTTACTCATTGATTACCTGTAATGTAAAATATATTTTTTATTCACTTAAAATGTAAAATAATGTGTGTCTTTTCCACATTTGCAGGGGAGTAATAATGCTACCAATGCTCCTGATGTACCCAATGAATCACATCCCAACCCTCATATTGATTCAAGAATTGTTGTCGAAGGACCATTACATAGTGGTATGTGCACATTTTTAATGTTTTTCCATTTTTCAATGAGTATTAATATTTAGGGTATATTCTATACTAAATACTTATATTGTTTCATATGGAAGAGCGTGTAGATGTCGACTGAGAGTGGTGATCAACAAGCACAGAAAAAAGAATGTGGCCACCAACTACTGTTTCTACTGCACCGGCTAATCCAGGTATAAAACATTGTAATTAAATTTGTATTAATTAAATTTCCCTAGGAACAGTGAATAACAATATCACTTGAATTCTTTTTTGTTGTTGCAGTAGTGGATGCCCATGCGCATCCTCAACCTCGATGCGGAAATACTAGAAGTTCATCATGGTGTGAGGTGTTGATTATTGGTGATGCAACACTTCAAGAAGGCCCAATAACTACAAGGGATCAGTTAAATTATGATGATGACTTTATTTTTTATTTCATGGAGACCAAGAAAAAGAAGAAGAAGAAAAACAAATGATTAGACATTTTATTATTAATATAAATCCAATATATTTGTGGTCCAATGTAATGTATTTTGTTTTCCTAAATGTCATGAATGTTATTTTCTTTCAAGTTTTTTGTTTTAGCACATGGCGATGAATGTTTTTTGCTTACATTTAATGTTACTTCCATTTCTAATTATAGTTGTAAAATATAAATAGATTGGGTATGGGGAAATGAGAGTGATGTGAGAGGGGGGGAGGGGCCAAAAGAGCTTCCACCTTCACATGGTTTCTCCTGTTCAGTAGAGAATAATTTATTCTCGAAATGAAGAGAATCTCATTCAGGTATTCGTGTTTAGTCATTAATTTGTAGAGGTTGTTACATCTTTAATTACTATTCTGAAATATAATTAAGTCATGTGATGAATCACAAGATGGAGAGGAGCAACATTGGAGGCACCCCATGACTCAAAAGTATGGATCTTGTTAAGGACTGGTTTAAGGTGATTTTTGGTTGATTTATGACTATCATGATATTTCTTAATGAATGTGGAGATCAATGATTTTTTTTAGAAAATTTGAATTTAATAAGACAAAGTTATGATGACTCCAGGATTGTTAAGGATGCATGGCGGTGGGCACAATCCCCAAGGTATGTCTTTCTATCCAACATTGTTGCTAGCCTAAATCAATGTAGTACACACTGAATATGGTGACCCTAAGGTTCATCATCCTCTTCATATGCTTATTTCTCCTCCTAGGAGGTTCGAACCTCCTAACCTAACCTAGGCTACCCCTACATACCTCGGCCTACCCTAAACCTAACCTACATCCTAAGCCTATCAATCCTAGACTCTTAGTGGCCTAATGCAAGACATCTAGACCTAATATCTATAGATCCCTAAAGCTACTAAAGCTACTAACTTGGCACTCAATTTAGGACTGACATAACTATTACAAGGACAATCCCACCATTTTGATGCTAGATATAGATTCACTCTGACATAGTCCCCCATTCTTGGAAGTTTTGGGGCGATTAATACATAATTTGATTTATTGCAATGTCTATAACAACATACCATTGTAACTGTGTTTGGTTGTCTCCAAAATTACTCTGTATTTTTCATCTAGGGCATTAACTGACTAAAGCCAATAATTTGGATCATGTTCCTTCTAACTAGATTTAGATACTAAGTTCCATGTAAGTATACCTTGCAATTGTTGTTGTCACCATGTTTGTGTGGGTTTTTTCTTTTGGTCACTTGTTTATTAAATATTTCCTTGAGCTAATGATATAGTTGAACCTGTGACAAGCACACAATTGTAATTATGTTCCCTATAGTTAAGTGCAACTTATAATCATTTATCATAAATAAGGAAATGATATTTTTCTTAAATTTGGATCCGAGTCCTAGTTGATGCCATAATTTAGATTTATGCGTTGTGTGGCGATTAATTGTAGCAACGGGAAGAACTTATTATCATTCAATTGAGTTCAATAATGAGGTGTGTATTTTATTTGTCCAGACTATGAATATGATATTTAAAACAATCAAGTATCAAGGTTCCTATTCCATTCCACATGCCTTGTGAGTGGAAGGAATTCCCTTTTTAATACTAGAACCCCTTGTCCATCTGATGAATGCGTTCTTTTTTAAACCAATTCTCTCCAAGGTGATATTGTTTTCTTATTATTTCATTGTCTATGTCTACCTTTGGTGTTATCACCTATGTTATCCACTTTTACAAAGATCATGTTGCAAAATTTTAGCATATCATAGAAAGTAGATCATTCACAATAGTTCACTACTTGATTGTAATTTTCCATATAGCAGTTGGTCCTCCAAGGACTGGGAATGATCACTATATTTTGATATTCATCATTTCTTTGAAAAGGGCCTTCACATTTCTCCACTACAAGTTTCATTGGCATTCAAAAGGGCATTGGTTCTCATTTATTATGTCTTTATCCTTTCCCAAATTCCATAGTCAAGAGAGATAGGCCATTTATTATTATTCCTATTATACATGTCATTGTCACTGCAAGGATGAATTTAATGATAATAACCTTCAATATAAGGACTATCAGGGCCTACTAACAAAACAATTTTACCCTACAAATCATTTATAGAAAAACATGAAAATTTCCATGGCCTTGCACTCTAGTTTCAACACTTCCAATAGTTGGTGGATGGGTAGTATTTGACCTCTAAGCCTATTGACAATGTGGATGCTCCATTTTTTGGTCCTCATCGAGTGACATATTTTTTATTGGGAGAGAACCCATTGAAGACTTCTAAATGTACTTATGTCTATAGAATTCCAACCCGAGTGACTGCTCATGCTCCATCTTCTTTACATGTCATTGTAGCTTCTAAATTTTAGCTTCTTGTTCCCTGGATTTTTCTCTTAGGCATTGATTTTCCACATATAAAAGGAATTCCTTCGATTTAATAGTGCCCAACTACTCCGTAAGGGAGGTTTGTTGATGTGAAAGCTCCTCCACCCAATGCTCTAGATTCACCTTCCACAATTTGAGGCTTGATATTAAATCCCCTAGCATGGATTGAGACTCATCACAATGGTGCTTACATATAGAAATGACAAGGTAAATTGGATCACCGATATTGACCATTATGGGATTGAATCCAGTCCCAGCTCCCAAGTACATAATGAAAGTATGCTTCTGTAGCTTGCTAGTCTGGGCTTATTCCTGTGTGAATAGCATATTTTTTTTTTTAAACCCAACATTCGTCTCTCTAGTGACGAAGAGGTTTGTCTCTTGTATATCCATTTGGTCACAAAGTATGTAACTTCGTCTCTCTAATGACTACCTGTTCGTCCTTCGTTTGATCTTTTTATCTTCAAGGTTGGTTGGTCTAGCGACTAATCTCTGTCGTTCTACCGAGTAACCGTGGTTTATTGACAAAGTTTGCCAGGGTTGTCTTGGTCTCTCTTGCGACTAATATTAGTCATTATACCGACTAACATTCATCGCTAGACTGACTAATTATGGTCGCTAGAGTGACCAAGGTTATGTTTTCCATGGAGATGCTAGCAAGGCTTGCGACTAAAGTTGGTCGCTAGACTGACTAAACTTGATCGATGGAACGACGAATTGTAACCTTTCCCTATTTTGAATAGGCTTGTTTTCCTGGTCTCTAGATCGACGAAGATCCATGTGTGATCTCTAGACCGATGAATTGATTCCGACGAAAAAAAAGTCATCTTGGTCACAACAACGACCCTATTTCGATGAAACTTTGTCGCAAAAACGTTCAAATTTATTAGT
>ML800640.1:240815-251561 GCA_009831015.1 Picea engelmannii
CTGGTGCTTGTGTGGCCCCTTTGCGGCTCGGGGGGCTAAGGGGGAAGAAGAGTACCCCTAGCGTTTGGCTGGGAGGTACCGGTGAGCTTTCTTTGGTCGGTAAGCAGATGCGGCACGGAGCAAGGGGAGCGGCACAGCACGAGGGACGTCTCCGAAGCGGGCGTGTGGCCAAGGTATGATTTTAATGGTAAAGTAGAAAGTAGTTTTATATTCGGAAAAATGATTGTTATAGGTGATAATATGATGAGATTGGTCGGCATTATGGTTGAAATTTCGATCCGCAANNATATGGTAGATTTTGTTTATATTCTGATCATGTGTCACCGTATCTATGATGTCATGGGTTTGCATTTATATGTATTAGGTGATGTTGTTAATTTCTTATTTGTTATTTCCTATTGCACTTCGTCGTTCATAGACGTAACGAAGGGGGTCGTTACAGGGTCATAATTAAATAATAACTAGTAGGTGGGACCCCTTGTGTCTCCCTTTAGTTCATAACAATCATAAAAATCATAAGATAACCATTAGTTAAACAAAACACACATCCTTGTGCCTCCCATCAACATATTCACTTTTGGAAATTTAAAATCATGAAATTTGAAATTATTTCAAAAGTAATACTCATATATCCAAAATAAAACATGTTGTCCAAAGATCCATGAAGTCAATTGTCATGACAAAATAGATAACATAAAACTCAAAAGCCATATTTCCCAGTCTACGATGTAACCTTTTATTGTTTGTTTCTGTCACCTCTTGATTTTCCTAAATTTTCCTTAGGTTATGCAGAGCCTTTAGTCTTAATCTCGTTGATCACGTGAGAACAAACGTCCCTCAAATGCATCCGGGAAGACACGGATTTGTCAGAGTCATTGGAGGGTGAGGAAGGGGCAGTGGTGGCTTTTCATTTATCAAGTGCATGGTGGGCTTCAGTCTTCAATCTCTTTCTAGTATGGGAGGATTACACTGGAGAGTGATCAAGGGAATCTTGGGAAATGGGGTTAACCAACAGAGGAGGAGGAAAAGACAAGTTGGGCCAGCCATGATGTTGGGAGACTATCGGCTGGATAATCTTTTGCCATCCATCATTTTCAGGGACCTGGGGTTGTAATGAGACATGAGGAGGTACAGGTATACGGGGTTCTTGTAGGGATTGTAAAGGAGGCCTTTTAGGGCTAGGTTGGACTATTTCCTTCCCAATCCAATTGAAGAATCCGACATGAAACAATTGGCCAAGCTCTTGTGAATCAGGGTGAAAATGTATGGAGAACCTAGGCCTTTTTGGGCCTCAGTTCCAATTACCTCTACCTCTATTTCCTCGAACATGGCTTCCTCGACTGAAAAACTCATCCTGCATGTGTGATCGATTAGAAAATAGTCTTTTAAATAGACATAGTCTTTTAAATAGACATACATGACAACTCTTAAAAATATGAAATAGATTTGGCTCAGAATGTATCAGACTCATGCAATCCAATCCATACATTTTTTTTTACTATTAATCTATGTGAGGGGTTTGTATTGAGCAAAAATATGATATAATTAAAGGGGATAAGCATGGTCACTTCTCAATGACAACAACAATCAATTGTAATGCAAACAAATAAAACCTCATTGCAATCCACACAAGACATTGCCACTTTCATCCATTTTAACACATAAATTCTCTTGACTGTAATCAATCTTAGAACATGGAGTGAAAAAGGAACATGGGAGGTGACGGGGTTTGTAATTAGAAGAAAGTGAAATAATGGAAGGGAAGAAGGATGATTATTGTTCATGGAATTAATTAAGTGATCCATAAAACATTTTGTGAAAGGAGATGCATCAATCCTCAATCACTTGACTAAATAATAATTTATGTGTATTTAACAAGTTCATTGTTCATAATCAAATGTCCATCACAATGTCATCACAAAACAGTAGGCATCCTATACAATCTGTAAAAGGATTTTGTTCCCTTATTTTTATCTTATAACAATTTCCAAACAGAAGCCATCCCACTCTGTTAACCATCGAAAACAACCACTTCCCATGTCTTTCTTCAATCCACAACTATACTCAAAAGTCATATTTTCAAAATAATAATGAAGTCACTATTATTGCAATAGAACCCATAAAAAATAAATGATATTCGTTAACATATATATGGTAGAAACCAAAGAACCAATATAAAACTACAACTCCTATCGATATTCAAATATACAACCAACAACCACTATTTAGACACAAGCTATGCACAAGGTAACTTTCCCAGGCAATGTAATACTACCACTGTAAAAAAAAAAAACAGTATGTCTTAAAGAGTTGGGCCATCTAACCGACATGACAAAGCCTCAAAAACATGCCCTTCATAACAAATGATCAATAAACATGATTAAAACTCTATGAAACCCAAACTATCCATACTATACATAGTCCAAATCCGCCCCAAAAAACACGATGCAATATTTCCATTTTACCAAAACAAACACACAGACATGGAAATATCTCAATTCGTTGTTGGGTCATCAACCCAACATAGTATTACATCGATTTAGCCCAACTGTTATCAACTATGCTGTGCAATTTCAGGCTTAAGCAATCAAACAATCATAAGGGTATAGTTCCCAAAGTCATATGGTTCAATAATCGTTCGGCCCCAAGAGAAACCCATAGTTACCATGAACATTATCTATTTTGCAAACACACAACGTGACATGAGCAACGTCAAACATTTTCACCAATGCTATCTAAACATTCAAATAATCATCAGTGCAAAAACAAGTGACTGTGTATCTTCCAAACAACTCGTCACTGTCTTAAAACTCAACAACCTAACAAGCTGTAGAAATGACACATACCCACGCATCCAATCGAATCAGGGCAGAGGCCCTTTCCATTCACAACACTGAGCTATCGACATAAGGAGAGTAAGTATGTGCTTTGAAAGTGTAAATGGTAATGTAAGGTTTACCACTATTTTAACCAAGCTAGTGACTATATACCAACCAACATGACTGTCATACAACCAAATAGGCGAGCATGTTCTCAAAATTGTCGATAATTATACAACCATCCAATCAAAAACTGAGTCGTAAATGATGGGCCAGGCTAGTCTTATTAAACAATTTCTAGAGTGGAGGGAAAAAAATTTTCTGTAGTCAACACGGGGAGAGAAGAGCCACTCTTTGTAATGGAAAAACATCCAAGGCCACGGTGTATACAGGATGAACCATGACTCGTTCTTGGTTGGGAAACATCCATGATAGGGGCCATAACTGAAAAGTAGGGCTCTATTATGGTCTGGAAAAGGTTATTTAATTCATGCAGGGTATAACCCTCATGCTCTTTGATCAACAATCACAACAAAGAGGTAAATAAAGGGTTGAGGAAGAACATGAACCTCATTTCGTGACCCCTGGTGGTCCAATCAACTAATGTCGAAGTGAACAAAACATACTGACGTAGAAAACCTCTGACCATTAAACCCATGAAAGCTAGAGACTGGATTAGTGACAATGTGTGAAGATAGCTATCCACCCAAGACTAAACAAAAACCCTCCAACCATACAAATTTTATAACAAAGAACTATCACCCAGGAAGACCAATAACCTCGACAAACTCAAAAATATTACAGGAAGAACCATTCACTCTTCATTTCCAGAACCCAAACTTCACACAGTTGCAACACTTAGGAAAACACAAACCCATACACATGAGCCAGTAATCATTTCATAACTAGAGAAAAATTATGAATGGAAAAAAAAATACATACCTATAATCGAATTCCTTAAAATGAGAGTTGGCTAAGCGGTTCCTCCTTACTAAAATTTCGGAGCATAACCTCAGTAGCAAGATCGAACAATAGCCTGACTAGGGTGGTGGCCAATGGGAAGAGTAAAGGTGAGATGCAGTAAATGCATGTCTCCTCCACCCATATCTCATTAACTCAACAATACATGCCAACAAATTCTCCATTAACACAATTAATCAAACATGTATCAGAACCATCACCACATTAAAATCCAGTAGCGCGATCACCATATCCCATTTCACATCATATAACTCAAACAAAATCACATAACCATCAACGTTCACCACCCTGTCAAATGAGCCACCGATGTTCAATCTATCCAAATATACCATATGTGTATCTGCCACATAATTCAATTAACCATTGCATAACCATTAATACTATCACCTTGCCAAGTGCACCACCAACATTTCACACCATATGCATATTAAACATGTAATCCAATCACAATTTCATAACCATTTACTTGCTAGTTAGGGCTTAACAATGATCATCAAGTATTTTCATGCATGTAGTATAGTTAGGATAGCTTTTAAATCTTCCTCTTGCAATTGTTTCTCACTTCCTTTAAGTTATTCACATGTGATATTGCAGAACTAGGTCCCCTTCCTTTGTATTTGTTCTAATATTTTGCCTCTCTCAAAACTGCCCTTCATGTAATTTTATTGACATGTTTGTTATGGAGGTGTGATAAGAACATACAACAATGATATTAATGAATATCATAGGCAATAGTAACATAAGGAATCGACACTTCATAAACTCAATTGATAATCAATAACAACAAGATCTTCATCAACCATGTGAGCCATGCCACACATTATCGCAACATTAAAATGAACATATCTGCTCTCCAATAGTTCAAGGGGGTCCCACCTACTAGTATTATTTAGTTTTTATAATAATAGGCTTTAGCAATACTTTGAGGGAAAAACTTTGTTGACAATTTTTAATCATCAACAATAGTGTAAATAAACCCTAAAAAGTTGTATTTCCCCTTAAAATCACTAATTTTTAACTATTTTTCGATCCCTGACAATGCACCCAAATTGTCATGATGGGATGTTAGTTTAGTGTGGACCATGTCAAACCATAATTACTATTTATAACTTTTATCTAGTCATATTTAACCACTATAAGGAAGACCACGTCAAGGGGGGAATCCACTACACAACTATTAATAAAGAACTTGAGGTCACTCATCCATATCAATCCACCTAGTTAAGGTTATGTTATTGGAATGACACTAGGATCTTGAGAGACTCTTTCTCTTGATTCCATATTCTAACCTCTTTACCTTATTTTTCAACTAGGGTTGGATTTGGAAGAACATTAAGAAAGCAAAGGACCCATCCCAAGGAGGATTTTTGGAGCCCATTTGGCTTCAACAAGATCATCCACCAAGTGTTGTTACTTTTCCTTTCCATTGTGTTAATGGAAATTTCATATTATTTACTTCATTTGTGCATATTAAATAGGATTTATTTTATGCATTTGACTTTCATCTATTGTATGAACTAGGGTTTAATTTATGTGGATAGATCTAGGATTTTACTTCTAAGCACTTTAACCATTTTTCCATGGCTCGATCCACAACCATTTAGTTAAAGGGGTTTTTCTCACCCCTGTGACAAACACCCACCAACAAATTGGTGACACCACTAGGGAGTTGATCTAGATCTTCTTCCCTAGTTGTGGGTTTTCTTGTTAAACCCCCATACCTTGCATTCATAATGTTTAAACTTGAAGTTGTTTTTTTCTTCTATCCTTCATTGTTTTAGGCATGTTCTCTAATAAAAAACCCTTGTTTTATCCCTAGTTGCAACCTATCAACTTCATCTCCCATATTCAGATACAACATGTATTTTTTCTTGTTTCCTACACTTGTCTAGTGTAGTTTTTGGCCCTATTCTCTACAGTGAATCAACACAACGTTTGCTAGTTTTTTGCAATAGTTCAATGCATATTGTTGCCATTTTTTCACACTAGTCCAATGCACTTTTTGGCCATTTTTTTGCATTGTTTTTAGTTTTCTCATTCTGTCTTGGTTTAAATAGTGTCCCTATAGGGTCCTCTCGTGTTGATAGATTACTATTGTTGTATTATAAGGTAGTTTTATAGAAACATTGTAGATAGATAAGAGACCCCCTAGGGTTCTTAGTATCTTCTTCTTTATGGTTTTTATTGGTTACATTGCATCTTTCTTATTCAACATACTCATTTTAGAACCTTTTCTTGCTTTAATAGTTAGTTGAATTTTCTTCAAATAAAAGAAAGATTACATGAAGAAAAGCTTGATTTTTTCCTTAGTATTTGTCCTTAGTTTAATACTTTATATTTGAAGCATTTTTCTTTACTATTTCCAACTTGATTTTTACTTATTTTTCAGATTTCAATCCTTATTTTATTTCTCTTATAAGAATCCTTTTATTTCAAAAGAAAAGTTAATTAGTTAGAGAAAAAAAAACTTCTTGTTTCTAGTATTTGACTTCTTCATTTTAGCTTTTCATTCTAAAATTTCATAGCCATCTAAATCCCATCCATATCTAGGTTGAAATAGAATTTTGCTTGTTGATTTGAATTGAAATATACTCATTTTTTATTAGGAGGTTCATATAGATGAAGAACATGTATATTTTACTCTATTAATTGTTTTCTTTTGATCTAGTATTTCACTTTCAAGTCTCTTTAATTGCAAGCATTTCTATTTCAATCATATTTCCTTTTGAAGTTGGTTACACCATAAGTGTACACACTTCACTCTCTGATTAAATGTTTGGTTCATGACCCCAAGCTCAGTCTAAATTCAACCATATATCTTAACTCATTAAATCCCCACTTGGGGCCAAAAGAATTATGTATCTAAGTTAAGGTTTTACAGATAGGAATCCAAATAATTCCCCACAACCATTCACATTTGAAACATAGTGATTAATTGATTAGGGAACTCAAAATCAAGAGAAGAGTGTGGAGAGTGAATACTAAAGGCGATGAAGAGCTCACTACATCTCCAGCCTAACGAGAAAATTGTCGAAGGAGATATAGAAACACAAGATGTCAGTGTCACCGATGAGGTGGATAGTAGGTTGATGCCAACATTAGAGGTGAACATGATCCAGATATTTCCTTTGATATTGTAACAAAGTATTTCCTTATTGGAGATGTGTCAAATATTGGTGCATGGGGGTCAATGACCTTGGGGGTTTCTTGGAACTCCATGACAACCACCAAAGTAAACATGATATTGGAAAAATCATGAATAATGTGCTATGATTGCACATAAAGGATGTCATCCAATTGATATTATTTCAAAGATAGAGCACTAGAAAAATGCATTCAAATAACATAGTCATTTCATGTTGGAAGCAATTGGTCTCAATAGATAGAAGGTAGACCACACTTCCTTTTGATGGTTTCTTGTAAGTGAACATATAAATCAGTATTGAATGAGTGTTGACCATAATTTAACTTATCCTTCATTTGATACGAAGATAGACTACCTCCAAGTTTGAGAATGAAAGGGACTTGCACACTAAAGATGGGAATCAATTTTGATTGATTGAATATTTTCAAATCTTAACATTGATCAAAGTAGAGAATCAATGAGTATACTTCTACACTATTGGAATGAGTGGAGCTAGAAACAAAACAAAGGAAAAATCCAACCATGATCCAAAGCCATATACAGAGTCAGATTTGTAGCTAAGAGCCATATTTGAGAGTTATTTTCTAGAGAAACATTCAGAAGGAACATTGAATGATTGGTTTCCTTCTAATATTTTGGAGACCAAAAACCTCTCAGTAGGGAGGTGTGATACAAAATTAACCCAAAATAAAAAATAATGGTTGTAAGACTCAATACCCACAAGAAATTCAACAATTGATGAAGTTTAAAATAAAAGAAAAGGCAATGCAACAATAAATAAATTAAATGAGAAAAAGAAAAGAAAAAATGAGAGAAAAAATGAAACAAGAGAGAAAGTTGGGAATGGAAAATGGAGAGACAAGGATGCTTGGTCTTCCCATTTCCTTCAGCTTTGCCTAAATCTTCTTATAGATCAACCCACAAAGGGTCTTTTGGGCCGAGAGGTGAGGATGAAAAAGAGGACTTACTATTTAAATTGTTGAATGGCCCATGAGCCTGCAACTTGCATTGTAACCTAAAATTGTTGAAATAAAGGTTGATCAACCATTTGAATATAGTTTTCTCGTTTGGGTTTCCAAGGAAAAATCTGTGTTTTCTATTGTGTTTTAATTATTTTGTTTAATGTGCATATAAATGTATTTGCATTTGATTACAGGTGACATGATTGACTCTCTATTATATTGAATTTATCAAACATTCCAATTCATGGTCTGCGTGATATGTTGATGTTAGAGGCTAATGGTTGTTGCCATTCTCACATGGGTTAATTTAGGGATATGTTGAACCCTAATAGCCACATCAAATCCTTCTAATTAATGAATCCCCTTTTTATTCAAATCAAAGGCTCTGTTGGCAAATTCAAATGAATCGCATAATTCACACACACACACATATGTAATTTTAAGGTCACGACCAAGCCATACACCAAATTGGTGTATGAGACCCCCTTGTTTGCAGGATAAGGGACCCCCTCTAGTCAACGATTTGAATAGTAAAGTCTACAGAGGTATATGATGTAGGAGCATCCACATCAACATTAAAAGGAGGAAAATTTGGAATAAAGCATATCACCCAGCGCATGCATGAAGCTAATTTGAACTATACAAAGGAGATCACACCTTTTGAATTGGTCTTTAATGAAAAGAAATGTAATTAATGTATGGAGGCTAAGGCCATCCCCAAAATATCCTTTGGGATTGTAATCTCTTTAATGTGTAGATGTATTGTATAGATGTCGATCTTGGCTCTGATCTATTTTGTAAATGCTCATTAATGTGATAGGAGAGCAGTAAGTAGGAAGAAGGGAAGGCTCGAGAAGCCCATTCACATATATAATTCATTTTCTTGTTGATTTGAAAAGGTTGTTGAACCATTGGAATTACTGTTGCTTGTCATTTTTGAGTTAGTTGAGAGAGAGAGAGAGAGAGAGAGAGAGAGAGAGAGAGAGAGAGAGAGAGAGTTGTTGCTATGAGAGATAGAGATCATTGTATGAGTTGTTGAAGAGTAGTGGAGAACTTCCTGTATGTGTATATATTTTACCACTTGAATGAATCAAACAAAGAATCTTTGACCCAAATGTTTGGTGTTGTTGTTTCTATGTTTATCATAATCAATGGTATGCTTCATGTTCATTTAAATTCTTTGTTTATACTTGTTCTTGTTCTTGTGAATGTATTTTCTTGTTCTTGTGAATGTATTTTGTGGTTAAATACATGAACTTGTAGAGTTAGAATAAGTTTCAATTGTTTCCCTTCTGAGAGCTCATGCAAGTAGTGCACATTTTTCTACAAGGAGTGTGTTACATAGTTAAGTTTTACTTAGAGAATATCAAGAGAGATAAGGTTGAATATTTGACAGTATTAGTGCGGAGAAAGCACAGAGCCACACAAGGAGTGTGCAGGACAAGTAGTTATCAGAATCTTTGTGAAGGGGAGAAAAGTCGGTTGTTGCAGAGCTCCATGAATGCAAGGAGTGCTCTTAAGGTTTCAGAACCTTGGAGGAACAAGCTTATGAGAGATAGAAATATGATCACTCAAGAGAGAAGACTTAGAAAGTTTCTAAGTTCCAATATTCTACAATGTAGGAGGAGTTCACGGAGGGCAGACCGAAGTCCCATTTACCTCAGGAAATTAAGTTTAGGAGGACCAATGACCGTGATTCCTTGAAGGGAAGAGTTTCAAGAATTGACGGTGAATATCCCATGGGATATCACCAGGAAGCTGACAATCGTTAGATATGGAATTATTTGCATGAAGGAAAGCCATCAGGACCCTTCATCACTTAGCATATTCGGGGATTTTAATAGGTGTACAAGGAGAGGGACCTCTAAAGTGCTGAGGGAGCGGAGTAACCATGGTCATTGATCTACCATGGATAGGCATTGATGGATCATTTATTCGGGAGGTTAGAGATTCACAAGAATTGTGAAGAGCAAAGGATCATTCCATCAAGGTCTCGAAGTCAAAGTACATGGGTGAATTAGAACCGATGGATCAAAGAGGGAACATGGCATAATATCTGTCACTTCAGAGGTAGAGCACCCCAAGAGAAAGGGGAGAAGGGACAATAGACTGGAGGTCATCCGAAGCTGAAGATGGGGACTCATCCTGACTGACAAGCAAAAGTGGACACATGGAGAAATCCGGTGAGTTCAAGGTATATTTCTTTAGGATATTGGAAGAAGCGATGGCTACCAAGAGTCCTGAAGCCTGAAGCTTAGTGCCTTTTTGGGTTAAGCCCTAGGTCATAGCACAAGGTCATATGATGGAAGGGGCATAGCGGAGGGAGCTAGTGCATGTCGTTTAAAATATTCTTAAAAGGTAGAAAGTGCTTGCAGTTATTTTAAACCCTACATGAGGAACTAAAGGGGCATGTGTAAGCTTGTTTGGGGGTCCATTAGGGGCCCAAAGAGTCAATTCGGCTCCATTTATTAAACGATCCTAGACCAGGAGGTCGAGAACCCTAGGAGGAAGAGAGGGTTTGCATCAGTATACATACCCTAACCCCCTCTAGATTTCAACTTGTGACCTCTTAGGAGGAAACACATGTTCTTAACCATTAGGCCCACTCGGGATATATATATTATTTAATTTTTTTTATTTTTTTTCCAACATAACAAATCACATGAAACCATCTAATTACTTCCCCATAATTCATAGATGGTAAATAGAGTAAAACATCGAACCTGATTATAGATCCTAACCCAAAGGGGATCAATAGAGTCGAACTCATGACCTCCCAAAATAACCATGCGGGGAGAGATCTCACATCTGGCTCAAGACCACTTCAGCTAATCCTAGG
>ML800640.1:251611-278592 GCA_009831015.1 Picea engelmannii
AAATGAGGCCCAACAATATCAACAAATATCTTGACCCCGAGAGCTCATTCATAATAACCACAACACACATCCACTCGATCTAACCCATCAGGCCATATATATATATATATGGCCCGGTGGGTTAGATCGAGTGGATGTGTGTTGGGTTTATTACTCATAGCCAACGACATGGTTTGTTTTATCAAATTGCTTGGCACCTTGATTATTTTGTATTTGTCTCTCATTAATTGCTATAACCATTCACATATCTATATATGTGGTTACTACTTCATACTCGCATGGTTGTTTTTGTATTTGAGGCCATTCCTTTTCCTTGACTCTTGAAATGTAAGAGTGATTAAGGTGGGCACATAAGAATAAAGGTAAAGGGTTAGTATAGAGGCTTCTAGTTTGAATTAGATTTTTAATGGAGGTTATATTGTGCTAGAAGAGAAAGTTGATGCTTCATATCAATCAGTTTTGATTGGAGTTGTTTATTATAAATCGTTTAGTACATTTGAATTGTTTCTCTACATTTGAGTTTGTCCATGTATCATTGTTATGGTAACATCATTTAGTACATTTGAATTGTTTCTCTACATTTGAGTTTGTCCATGTATCATTGTTATGGTAACATTGAAAAAGAAGAAATCATTTATCTTCTTTCTTATTGTTTATGCTAGAACATTTTACCCATTGTTCATATTGTAGATTTGTATCTCTTGTTGCTAGACTATTGATAGTAATAAAACCTATCCCTTGGTAAAACTACAAAGGAATAATCCATTTGTTGCAAGTGGTTGTAATAAGGATTTCTAGATTATGATATATGTATAAGCAATCTTGGTGATTGGGAAAGCTACACTTTGAAATAATAAAACACTTACATACACATTGCTTGCCATCTATCCTATTAGGATATTTAGACAATTAGGAGTTAGTTAATATCAACTTGGTCTAATGTGTCATTAGGTTAAAGTGTGTTTCTTTAGTAAACATTAGTATGAATTTGTAATATGACGGTCACAATATGTTCCCAACGTAGAGTGATATAACGGCTCATATTCTCCTCAATATTGATGGCTACATTGATCCATGGCTTAGCACCCGATTGGTCCATGATCTCTAATTAAAGAACATGAAGGTTCATTTTCCGATGATCGATTGTGAGAAACTCTCTGCAATATATTTTATTTTTCATTAATAAATTGCATTGGCCACATTAGCTAGGGTCGTGGACGTTTCCCCACAAGGGTTTTACCACATAAAACATCGATGTGTTGATATTTGATTTGGTTGTGTGAATGGTTATTGAAGGTTTTCATCTTTTGTTGGAATATTTTTGTTGTCAAACATGGTATCATAGCACATTTGAAGACCCTCTCTCATTGTAGATTGAGATCTTGAAGTCGCGTTACCACATATATGGTTTCTTTCATTTTCATACATTTTTGGGTAGAGAGAACTCTTTTGTTTCGTTCATAGTGCTTGTTTTAGTTGAGAACATTTTTCATTTCACTCGAAGAGGTTTATGTTTTCCAAATATACAACCACTTTAGTTAGATATGAAGGTATACAACATAAATACGCCCTTTTTAATTTTTTATTATAGAGATAATATTTCAGTTTTCTATTTTTGTTTCTGGGTTACTACTCTTTCCAATCTGTGTATGTTCTTTTCCCTGTGCTCTGTGCGATCTCAAAAAATCTGAAACAGAGTGAAAACTTGTATTTTCAGGGTAAGCTAACCGAGATATAACTTCTCGTTGTTGTCAAAAAGTGAATTTTTTTTTGTGTGTGAATGCATGAAAATAATTTTTTGTTGAGAATACACTTCAAGGTTGTCTTCCACAAAAAAAACAACAAAAACACCCTCAATCCTCCTTCTTAAGAGTATAATGTGTTTTTCACTAGCTCACTTGGTTAAAAGTTGTTTTTATTAAGTAAGAGGTATCGAGTTCAAGTCTTCTTTTTTTTTTACTTTTTTTGAAAAAGCTCATGTAGTCATTGTAAAGTGCATTTCACTTAATTATAAAAGTGAATCAGTATTAAATAACTTTAATATTTTATTTTAAGTTATTTGTTTTGCATGCAATTTTAATTTATAAAGTAATTTCATTGTAAAAGTGAATCCCACTTGTTCTATAAAAGTGGGTCACTTGATAAGTAACTTATTTAAAAGTGATTTTATAGGCAAAGTTAGATAAGAAGGAGAATCACCGCGTGGACCAACTTATACTTGCCACATGGCTCTTTGGTTATCCTTTATGATTTTTTTCAAAAGGGCATAACTTTCACATTTGAAGTTTGTTTCAGTGCTATTTTTTTTAATAGCTTATTTTTTTCGATATCTTTCCATCCAAAATATTAGTTTAAGATTTTAAATCCATATTCTATGCATATTTTAATATGCCTTCTCCCAATGATATTTTTCTTACCAATACCAACTACTTCTCATGGAAATCCCATATGGAGGATGTACTAAGAATAAAGGATTGTATCGGATTACCCCGAGAACAAAGCAAGCCCCCTATGCTGATGAAAATAAATTCAAATGGGATAATAAGAATGATGAATCACATGGACTAATCATAATGTCTATCTCTCCCGATTTAAAGTTTCACCTTCAAGGAATTGATGGCCTAAATAAAGCTTGGGAAAAAATTGAAGTTGTGTTTGGTAAACACAATGTTATTTGAACCCGCCAATTGGAAATTTAGTTAATGGCCTTAAGTCCAAATGATTTTACTTGCATTGAAGATTACTTATCTAAATTAAAAACACTTAGACTTTTATTTATAGACTGCAAACTAGATCCGAAGGAAGATCGATGCATATATTTTATTCTTGCTAAGCTTGGTAGTGCATATTCTATTTTTGTATCTACATTTTATGCCACCAGAGAAGCTCTAGGGAGTTATTATAAAGAACCATATCTTGAGTCCTTTTGTGATTCTCTTATTTGAGAGAAATATAATCTTGTGCAACTTGGATTGATTAGCACTGCAGGTACATCCAAAAAAGCCTTAGTGGTCCAACAAAAAAAAAATCCAAGAATCCCAAGAAGAAACATTCTTGCCACAACAACAAGAAAAACAAGGGTCCCAAACCCTCTTCACCAGTTTCTACTCCTAATGGTGAAAAATGAGAAAAATACAAAAGTAAGATGACTGACAGACATTACAACTTTTGTGGGAAATATGGCCATGTGGAGTCTAAATGTTTTAAAAAGATGGAATCCTTAGAAGCAACAAAGAAGAAGAACAACATCAGTATCGATTATTCTTCTTCTAACTCTTATTCTCATGGACATGCACTTTATGATTATGGTTTCTCCTTCAATGCAACTTCTACTTATTCTTCTTCTGAGTGGCTTACTGATTCAAGAGCATCTTATTATATGGCTAAGGGTAAATCCATATTTTTTTCTCTTAATGAATTTAACACCAAGAAATTATATGTTGGTGTTGATAGATCTTTTAGTGTTGTAGGGTCTCGAACAGTTCAGGTAGATAATGGTCATTTCAATGATGTATCATGTGTTCCAACTCTTTCCCGCAACCTTATATCAGTGTATCAAATCACTCATTCAAGTGAAGGTAAAACCATAGATTTTTCACCTCACCAAGTTGTAATCAAGGATTTAAAATATCCTAAGCATGTCCTCACACTAGAATTGTTGATGATATTACCGGGTTGTATAAGTTTGACAACTTCAGGACATCATCTTTTACATCAATTTTTGTTGTTCATAGTGATGGCTTGAGCAAACTTTGGCATGAGTGTTTTGGTCATCTAAACTATCGCTCATTGCAACAACTATGTAATCAAACACATGGTGACTATTCTTCCTCTCATATCTTGCATAGATGGTGTTTGTCTCAATTGTGTTCTTTCAAAACATCATTGGGATAGTTTTGACAAACATGCATCTTGGCACGCCTCGACCCCTTTGAAACTTGTTCATATTGATTTGTGTGGTCTACTTTCGTTTCCTTCTTTCTATGAGTGTGACTATTTCTTAACTTTCATTGATGACTTCTCCAAATGCACTTGTGTTTACTTCTTAAAACTTAAGAGCATAGTTTTTGACAAGTTTTTGGCCTACAAGGCCTTTGTAGAAAAATAATATGGACATCAAATTCAAAGATTAAGAACAGATAATGGAGAGGAATATGTGAACAATAAATTTACAATTTATTGCACTACACAGGGAATTCAAATGAAACATATTGTTCCATATACACAACAACAAAATGGTGTTGTTGAGAGAAAGAATCTCACATTGAAAGAAATGGCTAATTGTATGATACAATATAAAGGATTAATTCTTCATTATTTGGCGGAGGCCATCAATTATGCAAATTACATAGTAAATCACACTCCCACAAAGGCTTTAAAAAATATAACACCAAAAGAAGCATGGAAAAAAATTAAGCTAGATGTCAGCCACTTCTGTGTATTTGGTAGTGTAGTACGGGCTCACATTCCTGATGAGAAAAGGAAAGATTTATAGCCTAAAAGGGAGAAGTGTATTTTTGTTGGATATTCTAAAGATGTCAAAGGTTATATACTTCTTCAACATCAATCTAATGAAATTATTATTAGAAGATATGTTAAATTTGATGAAAATATCTTGGCCTGCAAGCCTAATTCAACGTTTGTGCCATCTTCAACCTGCTAGCCATATTCAAAATTTGTGCCATATTACGTTCCTATTATGGTTTCTTATTTATATGATGATGAAGTGAGGATGAAAATCCACCTCCTCCTGCTCACCTTCCTCCAGATGATTCCATTGAACATGAACCTGGACCAACACCATTGCTTCCTAGATGGGTCCGTTCAACTCAAGTAGCAATTGGTGATCCTTCAGATCAGTGTCAGACATGTTTACAATTCCAATGAGCCTCTTCACTTTTGTCTCAAGTTTCANATTCCATTGAACATGAACCTGGACCAACACCATTGCTTCCTAGATGGGTCCGTTCAACTCAAGTAGCAATTGGTGATCCTTCAGATCAGTGTCAGACATGTTTACAATTCCAATGAGCCTCTTCACTTTTGTCTCAAGTTTCATATACTCATGATCCAAAAACATTTTCAAAAGATTCAGGTCATCTAGATTGGGACACAATAATGAATGAATAGTATCGCTCTTTAATGGAAAATGATACTTGGGATCTTATACCTCTTTCGAAAGGAAGAAATATTGTCAGATGTGAATAGGTGTACAAAAATAAGCATGCATTAGATGGAAGTGTTGAAAGACACAAGAACTAGTTAGTTTCCAAAGGGTTATCTCAAGTTGAAGGCATTAACTATAATGAAACTTTTTACCCTATATCAAAAATGAATTTCATATTCCTTGTTCTAGCCCTTGCTACCTCACATAAATGGGAGGTTCATAATATAGATGTTAAATCCACCTTCTTGCATGGGGATTTGCAAGAATAAATCTACATGGAACACCCTCTTGTCTATGTCTAAAACGAATCCATCCTTGTGTTATAGTGTCAAATGCTACCTCTAAATATTTGAGTCTCTTGTTGGCCTTATCCCTATCCTCCTTACAGACAACCATTCCCCATGCCTCCTTGATACCTTCTAAAAAACCAAATTGTGAAGGATATACAAGCCCTAACATTTATGCTACCCACGTACATGCGGATTGCTTAAGGAACACCCACATACATGCTAATAAATGTTCAAAAAATATAATTATGCCCCAAATAAAGATGAGTTATGGGAGTGGTTAGTTGTCTAAATATTTTCTCTCATACTCAAATGTCTCTAACTGATTGGAGACCACATAAAATGAACATTTCGTTCGTGTAGAAAGAAAATGATACTTTGCACATTCAAGCAAGCATTCATTTGGTTATTTCCGTCAAGTCTGTATGCCCATTTTATCCATGTTACTGCTAATTTATTGACCTAGAAACCCTTGTTTCCAGTTTCCCTTTGATCACCAACCTTTTCTCACCAAGAGTGTCTCTCTATACCCTCTTTGGGAATGTGGTGACTTCAATGTCAAGAACATCCTTATAGCAGGAGCCGAGGTGGAGGAATCTAGGATCTCTTTCAATAAGGAAGCACTACATTGAGCATGAGTAAGTTGTAACCACCTTGCTACTTTTCATTAATAATACAAAAAACTCGTTCCTTTGAAGTATCGTGTGTTATTGTTTTTCATATTTACAATGTTTTTGTATATATTTCAGTAGAATACTGATTGCTTCATTATTTTTTGTCATTTTACATAGAACTATCGGGTAGTTACTACTATAACTACCTCTCTGTATAGATATACTTATTCAAGGTTTTGCAGGTTGCGAAGAAACCCTCAGGAAGGAGCAGAAGGACTCCATCAATTGAGAACAACATTGAACGTTGGGATCATGGTGAGTACGTTTTCCTCTTTTTCAATAAGTTAGTTATTCTTGTGAAATTCAGTTATCTTATATTAGTATGGTATTTTGTTTCGAATGTACTTTATATATCATCATAGGTATGTTGCATTATATCCCACTAATATAAATGACTTTCCCCAAAAGAAGAACGAGTGACCACATTGGGGATTTTTCCCTAGTGGTTCTTCTTTGGGATTTAGTTTTGTGTTTGCTTGGTTTATTTGTATTTATTTTTCCTTGGATTGCTACTTGGTGCTTGAATCAGTAGTTTACATTCATTAGAGTATTTATCCTTTTCATTTGAGCCAATTGTCTTGTCAACTTCCTTGTTTTTTGAATTTTTTGGAGCACACACGCGGGTTGTAGTTGACACAGTCGTGTACATACATGTTCTTGACAGTGTATACAGTCGCCTATACACAGGTCTCTTTGTAGACAATCGCCTACATCATCCTAAGAAAGGTTTTTTAATAAATATTTTTGGTTTGAGGTTGTTTGGACAGGTGTCTAGGTTCTTGTTTAGACTCTTTTCTGGTTGTTTGTTGAGTCTTGTGGTAATTTGTTTTGGATTATATAAAGAAAATAAAACATTTTTTTTCTTTCACTTTGTTGGGTCATTCTCATTTTTAGAGATAGTTTGGGAAGTTAGTTTTTTAGGCCTTTTTTCCAAGATTCTCTTTCATTGCTATATTTGACAAATCCTTATAGGTATGAAGTATTTTCATCTTTCCTTTTTTTTGTTTCTTGCTAGTATTAAGGAGAAAAAATCATTTTCAAATCTTTCTTATACCTTTTACTTTTTAAACAAGAAAAACAAAAAAAAAAATTCTAGAAAGTAAACTCTGTATTTCTTATTTATCCCTTGCCCTTATTTCACTGAAGAGAAAAATTTTTATAGTATGCTTTCTTCTCTTATAGTGATTTTTAATTTTCAATTTTCATTTACATACTTGAAAAAAAAAATTGTTCTATAGCTTTGGTGAAAAGAATTCAAAAATCTTGTTAGTTTTCTTACATTTGAAAGTTGCATTAGTTAGTGCATTTCATCTAAAAGAAAAAGTTGCATTCTTTGCATATGAAAAGAAATAATTTTCTTAGTTTAATTCTAAAGTGTTTTTTACACTCATATTTTTAGTGAAGAACTACATTTTGCATTTGTGTTCTTAAGTGTTTTTTTTGTTGCGTCCGTCAAATCACCATTTAGTTTCACTCGTCACCCTTTTGAGTAAATAATTACCCCTATAAAATGAATGCTAACTAAAATCAATTAGACATTTTTCATTTTTCTGGGGTAAATAAACTAGTCTAGGCAAGCGCCTTGGTTTAGGTTGGAGAGTTAATTTCTCCAAGGCCAAAAACAAACGTAGGAGTCTAAAATAGGGAGTGCAAAACCCAATTTCATATAAGTATAGTGGGGAAGCTCCTTTAACACAGGATTCAAACACGAGGCCATGTGAAGTAGAGACGAGGATATAACCCCTCCTATGTTTCACTGAGCATAGTGGAGAGATCATATTTTGGGGGGTTTTGTAGTGCCCTTACCTCTGTGAGAGGTGGAACCTTCGAGGCTTGGGGATTAGTTACCCTACCCATATGTTCAATCCCAACTATTGACTATGCCTTCTAGACAATAACTATGAGTTGGTACCCTTAGTTAATTTTATTAGATATATTAGAGGTGACTACAAGGGGTTTTGTATGGTACCCGAGGTAGACGTCGTACCACATTTTTCAGTACTACTAAAGGGTGCCCTGTAAAGTGTGTGTACTTGCACCAAATAAGGATGGTTAATGGATGTCAGGGTAACTGATTCTCACTCCTTCGTTTGTTGTTTAATGAAACCTAATCAACCCATGCCTTCGTCCAGAAGGTCCTTTCCTTACTTTGTTACTATTGTGATATTAGGACCTAATCCACCTTAGTCAAGATATTAGCAAGGTTATTTATGATTGTTTTTTGCATTTAGTGATTTTCTAGTGGTGTGTTCTACGATCTTAGATTGCTTAGGAAGTTGTGTAGGTAGTCACCTAGAGATGAAAAATAAAAATGGTTGGTCAACCGCAGTCGTGATCAAGGATAATTCAAAGTCTTCCACCTGAAGAACTAGAAGTGAATACTTTGTTGTCTCCCTTGAGTCGTCAACTTGATAAAAATGGCACTTTTGTATTGACTAGTCTACTTGAGACCATAGATACGGAACCCACAAAAACTAACGCTTCTGCTTTGGAGGTTGTAAGCATATCGGGTCTCGAAGATGAAGACTTCACTTGTCATTTCAACCCTTCATTAACTGGAACTGACACTCCATTTGTTGCGTAAATTATGGATCTTAGGTCAGACTTTGCTCATAGTTACCCTCTTTGGTGGGCCATAATGGAAGGGTCTTCATAAGTGTTTGGGGTTGAGGTTCCCTACAACCACCATGTCAGCAATTTTCACTGGAGGAATCCTTACTCCTGGTGTCTCTAACCAAATGACTAATGTGGTTCAATCCACAATAGTCACATTAGTCAAAAGCTATGCTCTGTTGATTATCAGGTCCACTCAACCTTTGGGTACGGACATGTCGTAACCTTCAATAAGTAACACATTTTTTATTTGGTATGTCGTCAATGAGAATGAAAAATGTATTGACTATTTCTCAGTCGATGTCCCAAACTACAACGTTCATATGGGGAGTTATTTGATTCCCTACCAATATTTTCCTTCAGGAAGAGGTAATATTCCTTCATCATTCCTTCTATGAAGAGTGGTTCATTCCCATATTCTGACCCTAATCCCTTCATGTGATGGAGTGGTCCTATGGGAAATGGATTTCAATCCACTGGCATGTTGTCTACTTTAACTACATTCACGTTATATGGTGAGTTCAAAAGTAATCCTTTTACCACATCTACAATGTTGGAAAGGGGAAACCCCTTCCAAGGACAGTGGAATCCCATGCAAGGTTCATTCTCTTCATAAGGGATGTCGTCAAGGGGGAAACCCTTTCTTGGTTAGAATATCCCCATGCAAGGAGTTTTTCCTTCACAAGGGGGTCAACAGGGAGAAACCCTGTTTTTTCGTTTGGAAACTAGATGGGTGGGGGTTTTCCTCCATTTAAATAGGTCCAAAAAGGTTTTATCCAAAGCTATGGCACATATGCAATCTCTTCTTGGCATCCTGGTGCCAACACCAATCCATGTTATTCTTTTTCGACTAGTCCTCAACCCGCAACTTCCAACATCCCTATCTGGAATTATGGGTCTAAGCCGAGGTTACCTTTTCTAGCGATGTTAAAATTTTCATACCTGTTAAAGCTCATTAACAATCCAGTTTTTCATGATCCAAACTCACCACCTGTTCCCATCAAATTTCTATCTGACATTCTTAAGTTTGAAGGTAAGTCTGATGAATATCCCAACAACCACGTAACAACATTTCATTTGTGGTGTTCCTCAAATTCGTTAAATTATGCTTCAGTCCAGCTCCACCTTTTCTAGCAAAATATTATGAGAGTCTTAGAAAAGTGGTACATCAAACTTGATGGTGGATCATTTCTCACTTTTCACGATTTTGTATTGGTTTTTATAAACCATATTCAACTACCTATATGTTACGATGTCGACACTAATATCTTGTATACACTGAAACAGAACAAAGCCAATAATATCTTGGATCATATCCAAGAGTGGAAAATATGGAAGAGGTTTATTAAATTCAAATATCCTCTTGAATTATTCTTGGAATGGTTCCTCAAGTCTCTTTTGTCAATCATATGTAAAGATGTATCCACATTAGAAGTATTTTATGAGGAAGAAGCAATCTTCAGGGCCAAACAATTAGATTTGATCTATTTGCAGTTTGGTATCTTTTATGAAATTATACCAAACGCACCATGACTTAGTTTCAATCCCACGAAAACGAAATTAGGACCCCATATTGATGGCACCGTAGGGTCCGTTAAAAGCATTGTCATAGATATGGTTGCAAACCAGATGCAACATATGACTATTCATTAGTATGTGGTTGTTCAAGCTACTTCTTTGACCATCCCCATTGTCCAGTGGTTGGATATTTATGTTTTACAATCAACTACCCCAAAGGGCACCCAACAAACCTGAGGGAAAGCTAAAAAGGGCAAGGATAAGAAAGGAGGCGGGGTAATAAAAATGAGAATCTGAAGGGAAAGATGGAGGCGAAAAGAAGGAGATAAAAAGGGTGAAATTCCCATCCAAGGTATCTGGAGGTGATCACCTTACTCATCAATTCCCACATATGGAAGAGGCCAATATCTTCATAAAACAGTAACACCAGCAACAATAGCCTATTGTACTGAAAAAATTGTTCTAGCAAGGGAAAAATATGCAGACAAGATATTCCACTTAAAATCCACAAGGGGGCACCTGAAGTGCAGCTTTTTCGGATGGATATTACTCATTCATCAAAATGTTCAACCATACAAAAGAAGAGGAGGTGGATTTTTCGACTAGGTCTCGTGATTACAATAATCCTGAATAGATGTCAAAAGGAAAAGAAATTTCAGATCCTCGAGGTTCTCTCCATATAGAGAAACCTGAGAAGAAAATGATTCCATGCATACTGAAAGGTGTGTACAAAAGGGTGTCACACAATATTGATACTCGATCTTCTCCCAACTATTATATCGTTGATGACTTAGCTCAGATGCCTTGTGCAATGTCTACCCTAGAAGTGCTCCAAAGTTTCCATGTGCAACAAGCTTCATTGTTGTCCATGATTGGACCTACTGACTCTTCGAGCCAACTCATTATGAATTTTGATGATACTAACATGAGGCCTTGCCTTCCTTATTTTGTATCCTTACAGATCAACCTTGTACATGTAAAACATGTTATCATGAGGACCATCATTGACGAAGGTGCTTTGATGTGTGTCATGTCTTTGTCCTGTTGGAAATCCATTGGCTCTCTAGGACTTACCCCTTCTCCCACTCTTTGGATCGCATTTGATGGATGATATTTAAAACCACACAAATTTATTTCCTCTTTTCAAGTACATCTAGGAGGAAAGTACATTTCCATAGAAGTTGAAGTATTCAACACATTGCTCGACTATAATCTTTTGTTAGGAAGGATTTGGACCTATGCAATGACGATTGTCGTCTCGTTAGTTTTTCATGTTTAATGTTTTCCCCATGAGGGGGGGATTGTAACAATCAACTAGATGACATTTAACCACTTCGACTCCATAGAAAATTTAGGATCCACAACCCCATTGATTGAAAACTCTCAGGCGAAAACTAAGATTATCAGTGTTGGATGTATCCTTCGCTCATGGGAATATTTAATTTTCCAAAACCGTTTTCTTACATGTGTGCTACTCCAGTCGGCTACCAAACGTTGAGCTCGTTGGCCCCCATTACAAGAGTTGGTTCATTTAGAACCTTGTATTTGGAATATTCATGGTTGTTACCCTCACCTTGAAAATTTATAAAGCATCATGCAAATTCCAGGAAGGCCATTCCACTATCTGTAGTTAAGGTTGCTTATCGATTTATACAACAAGCTTTTATAGACCTTGATCGAGCTCCTTCATGGTTGAAATAAGATGATCATTTCCCAAAGCCTATCTTGGCTCAGAATTCTTCGACTTCCCTAGATTTTTTTGATACTGCCTTGCCTTCTGATGAAACTATTATAGAGGTAATTACATGATCAGAAAGGCCATGGGAGGATATGAATCATCGATCAAATTTCCTCCTTGAGATCAATCATTTAGAAAGAGAAGAATCTTGGTAAATAATGATTAGAAATGTTGATCAATGTGTCAACCCCTTGGAAAAGAATGATGTTTATGTCGAAGGTAACATGGATAACATATCAAAAATTATTATGATCAACATTTCTAAAACCCATGGCTTTGTTGACACTGTTTTTATATGCGTAGACTATTTTCTGAAATATATCTTCACGTATATCTATTTTTTTATAGTTCTACAATGTATTCACTTGGTCCTACAAAGAGATGCTAGGCATAGACCCTTGAATTTTCAAACACGAGATTCATACTTACAAAAATGCTAAACATGTTTGACAAAAGTTACAACTAGTTAATCCGAGGAAGGTGGAAACTATTAAGGATGAGATTGAAAATATGTTTAAGGATGGTTTATTTACCTGGTCTCTCTCACTAAATGGGTGTCGAATTCCATTCATGTTGAAAAAGATAAGGGGACCATACATGTTTGTATGGATTTATGAGATTTGAACAAAGCTTGTCTAAAAGACAACTTCCCCACACCCTTCATTGATCAAATTATTGATGAGTGTGCGAGAAGAAAAATATTCTCCTTTATGGATGTTTTTTCTGGATACAATCAATTTCAGATCCATCCCAAGGATCAACACAAAATGAAATTTATATGTTTTTGGGGGACTTTCGCGTATTGTAAAATTTCTTTTGGTCTAAAAAATGTTGGAGCCACATTTCAGCATGCCATGTTATTTTCCTTCCACGAATTGAATTATATTTTTGAGGCTTATATGGATGACTTGGGTACTCACTCTCGGAAGAGGGTAGATCGTCCAATGCACCTTAGACTTATTTTTGAGAGACGTCATCATTATCGTATTCGGTTGAACCCGAATAAATCCATATTTTATGTTGTATCAGGGTGTCTGTTGGGTTTCTTGTATCCAACAAAGGGATCATGGTTGATCTGTTAAAGGTGGAGCAAATATTTTAGTTGCCACCCATGTGAAACATTTTTCAGTTGCAAAGTCTTCAAGGAAAGGCCAAATTCCTTCGACGATTTATTACGAACTATGTTGACATCACCAAGGGTTTTATGCACTTGTTGAAGAAAGGGGCTCCCTTCATTTGGGATGAGTTATCCCAGTGAGATTTCGACATGCTTAAGAAAGTGCTTATGTCTACGCCTCTTATTAGTCCCCTAGACTATAGTAGGGACTTCTTGTTGTATATCACCTCAATAGAAGACAAAATTGGAATGGTTTTAGTTAACGAGGATGATAGCTCACAAAATCATATCATCTATTACCTCAATCACGATTTGATTGGACCTGGAATCAATTATTTGCATGTCGAGAAATTAGCCTTGGAAGTTGTTCATGTTGTTCAGAGACTACAACATTACATCTTATTACAGAAAACCATTGTAGTTGTCGATGTCAATCCATTCCAATATTTCCTTACACGATGTATCATAGGGGGAAAGTATAATAAACAGATTGTTATTCTGCAATAATTTGACTTAGAATTCATCTCTACTAAGTCCAAAAAATATTTGGTTTTCGTTGAATTAATGTTGGAGTTTCCTAGGGAGAATGAGGAACCTGTGGTTACATATTCCTTTCCTATTGAACATCTATTCCTTATTTCTTCCAGTGATCCTTGGTATAAGGATATCCTTATATATCTATAGACTCTCAAGTTTTCTCCACATTATTCATGTGATGATCAGCATTAGATTTGCCATAGGGTGAGGAAATACCTCATCATCGAAGACCCCTTGTATCGTCATGGGGTTGATTTGATTCTCCATCAATGTTTAACCCATGAAGAAGCGGAGTTTGTGCTCAATGAATTCCATAGTGGAGCATGTGGCGGTCACTTATCAGGGTTGGCGAAAACCCAAAAGATCTTGCACATTGGGTACTTTTTGTCGATAATCTTTAAATATTGTGTTGAGGAAATCAAGAAATTCCATCCTTGCTAGATATTTTCTCAGAAAATGTGCTTGCACCTTGCTCCACTTTTCCTCGTCATCATTGTTGGTCCGTTCATAAAGTGGGCAGTTCATTTTACTACATTCCACCCTCCATTGTCTAGGGTTAATCATTACAACATTATGGTCGTCAGATGATTTACTAAGTGGGAACGGGCCATGCCTACTTTCGGGAATGATGGTGAGACTACAACCTTATTTATATTCAACCAGGTTATCGCTAGGTTAGAATTTCTAAGAGAGATTCTCACTGACCATGGAAGTCACTTTAATAATCGAATGATGTATGAGTTAGCATATAAATTGGGATTTAATAAAGAGCATTTGTATCCTTATTATCCATAAGTGAATGCTCAAGTAGACGTCGTAAAGAAGTCTCTCAATACCATACTTCAACGCATTGTCAATAAGAGAAAATATAATTCGAATTTGATCCTTTATCTGTCATTATGGGCCTACCGAACCTCGGTCAATACGGCCACAAATTTTTCACTGTTCCAACTCATTCATGGGGTGGAAGCAGTCATGCCTATTGAATGTAAAATTCCCCCATTAAAGATTGCAATCAATCTCCTACCTAAGATGACTGATTTAGAAGCATGTTTTGTTTACTTATAGTAGCTAGATTAGCAGTGTCGTGATGTTTCCATCATGAATGAGACACGCAAAAAATGTGTCAAGTCTTAGTATGATAAGTCGGTCTGCCCAAGGATTTTTTCTGAGGGTGACCTTGTCCTGGTTTATGATCAGGATAAATATTCTTTAGTAATTGGTACATTCAATCCAATGTGGTGTGTTCCTTACATCGTGAGGCATGTACTTCAAAAGGGAGACTACGAGTTAGTTGATTATGAAGGGAATGTGTCGCTGGAGCCCATAAATGGGATCTACCTTAAGAAGTATTTCTCTTAAGCATTGATGCTCATGCATTTTATCTTTGTATTTATTGTACATAAACAATAGGTCTAGAATTGTTTATTGTACATAAATAATAGGTCTTAGGTTGTTTATTGTGTCTCCGCTTCATTGATAGATGTCCATGGAATCTTCGGTTCATGTCAAGTTCGTGGATGGTGCAAGCTATCACACTTGGAATATTACTTTTGTCACATGGGTGATTTATTCGCCCGAGGACCAATTGGTTGTATCTAGAGGCGCTTGTTTAGGGCCAACAAGGAATAATGTGGTCACATATAGTTTTATAACCGAACTCCTAAGAGATGTTATTGTCCATGGCATCATGTATTTATAGGTTCTCCTAGATTCCCAATTGATCGTGTGATAGCTAAATGGTCAGTTTCGTTTTCATGATCCCACATTACACTAACAAATCCTACGGGTGTCGAGTATGTCTTCCAGAATGATGTTTTAATTATATTACTAACATTCATATTTTTAGAAGTGAAATTTATGTATCTGATGCATATGTTAATTATGTACTAGATTGACATTTTTTACATATATAAAAGAAAAACATACATAATTGTCTTGGCATCTTTACAGGAATAATGTGCTTGTCATTGATTGCAAGAACAACAACGAACCAAAACTTGAGAGTGTAGAAGACGAGAAAGATAAGAAGAGATAGTGGTTTCTAGAAGTGCAGACGAGGTCCAAGAGACAGACTCGCATAAGGAGAAAAGGTCGAGACCCATGAACACTTAGAAAGCATTCTAAGTTAGAGAGATCAGAAGCTCAAGAGGAAGAGAGACAGTGGTCGTTGGATCACCTATCCAAAGGACCAACAATCATTGGATTGAATTAATGAAGGATAGGATAAGCGGGGAAAAATGATTGAGAATTCAATCATCCAAAATTTCTTCATTCGTCAGATTAATTTAAGTGGAAGGACATGATAAGAAAGGGCTGAGATCTAAGATCTCGATCACCTGAATTTTCATCATCCATCAAATTGAAATAAGTGAAAGGATAGAATAAGTTAGAAGAAGGGCATGCTAATCTCAGTGGCCGATAATCGGGCACTCAGATCTACGGTCAACAAGGCATATCGAAACCCCTTGGTCATTTTTCCTTTAACCATGGGGCAGGTTCCGAGTTGGTGGTATTTCCTATGTGGGACCCTCATATGTGTCACCTTCCTATCAAATCGTACCCCCCTCTCTCATTACCACTTACCACCTAACTCCCCCTCCAATTAAACCACCAAACCACTCATACATACCACCTTTTCACTCTAACATTACACTCCACTACTGGCTACACGTCACACTCCACTATCATGCTCTTCCTCCACACTCCACTACACTACCTACACATCTCACCCATGTCAGAAAACCACATCAACAAGGACATGTGGCATACCACATCAGCAAGGACATGTGGAAGACCACATCATCAAGTACACATGGAATAATCAAATGATGACAAGTGTTGAGAAGAAATTGGCTCATGCCATGTCAACAAGTGACGTTAGCAAGCTACGTCACTATGGGAGATTTACTTTGGGAGGTTCATCACCAAAAAATGTCAAAATTCCTGAAGGACGAAGGTCCGAAGTCTCTCTCAGTCATCCAATATGAATATCACTTCGGGTGCATTCTCAATCGTTGATCTAGTTCAGTGGAAGGATAGTGTAAGTGGAAGTGTTAGCCGACAACAAGCGGTCTCCACTGCCTATGACTTATACAGAAGGTGACCACTCTGGAGGAGAATGAAACAATGATTAGCCTAAAGTATCAAATTCCCAAACACCAAATACCTAAAGAATACCCTGGTCATTGATTGCCAGGAGGGGTACGTGTCAGAAGATTATACATTCGGGTGAAAGAACTCCGGGAGAAACGAGTGCATAGGAGTTGAAACTCTCGAAGCCTGAAGTGTCGAAGTCACTCATGATCATTGATCATGTAGGAGGGTATGTGTCAATAGATCATTTAATCTGAGTGAAAGCATTCATGTTAAAGCGAAGCGCCGAAGAGTCGAAAAGGCCAGAGTCCCAGAGCAGAGGATAGTCGTTCGATTAAGGAGGACAGATGTCAGTAGATATTCCATTTCGAAAGATATCTAGTCAGAAGAAACGAGAAGTTGAGATTTGAAATCTCCAAAGTCCCGAGACCCCAAGGAGATATAGACCGTTGATCCGAGAGGGACAGGCATCAATGGATTGTCAATTCTGGAAGATTGACATATGGAGGAAAGAAAGGGTTGATATTTGAAACTCCTGAAGCTCGGATCATGAAATAAGTCACAGTCGTTGATTTAGGAAGGTTAAATCTGATCCGCAGATCGTGAAATAAAAAATATGAACCGTTGATTTAGGAGCATCACCAAGATAGTGACATCGATGGTCCTGTCGCATTGCGGGGATTGAAGATGCACGAATTTTAAAAGGATGAAGGTGGGTCGCA
Organism: Picea engelmannii; assembly: GCA_009831015.1. Taxonomy (NCBI): domain Eukaryota; kingdom Viridiplantae; phylum Streptophyta; class Pinopsida; order Pinales; family Pinaceae; genus Picea; species Picea engelmannii. The sequence continues at coordinate 269,081 of ML800640.1, forward strand.
ATCGAAACTATGGTTTTGGAGAAAGGACATGTGGAGGCTCGAGGTAAATTGTAGGGAAAAAAGTAGTTTGATACAAACCACCTTTGGACGCGCCTGCAATCTCATGGTCACATGAGATCTTCGCCCAAGTTCATATAGAGAAATGGAGCTAGTGCTCACTAGACCAAGATCGGAAAGAGCCTTTTGAATAGGGATTTGGTCATCGTCGGTGGTCACATGAAGGAAGGGGCTTAGAAGCCAAATAATCCAAAAATGACTGACTATGACTACCACAGAAGACAAAGAGTTGAGACTACTAGAGAAGCTAGAGAATCTTAGGATAACGCTCGCTAATGATGAACAAATTCAGAATAAATGCCAGAGAAGATGAATAGTATGAATGATGATCAGGAAAAGGAATCGGGGTGAGAAAGACATGAAAAACAAAGAAGAAAGTGTGTTTTTTTGATAAGTTATGCATGTGGGTAGAATGTGACCATGTATAGGACCTGAACTGGAGATTAGAGGTGCAGTTTATAGCATGAAAAGACAACACAAAGTATAAAGGAAGAAGAGAAGTTGAACAGAGGAATCAGAGTGCACATCAGGAGAAAGAGCAGAGTATAGAAGTGAAACAGAGTAATAGAAGTTGGAAGAGGTAGAGGAGGCATGGAGTTGTAACAGACCATATCAGAGATAGAGCAAGTAAGTAATTTTTTTTAAGATTCAATCGGGGTGGTAGGGTGGTACTGGGGAGGATTGTAGTCCTCTAAATTCTAGTTGGTGCTAGAATATATTCTGGGAGTTGGTGATTCCATCTAGTGGGTGGTAGAAAAACTTGGGAGTTGGTGCTTCCATCTAGTTGGTGCTAGGGAAAACAAAGATTTGGTGCTCTCTGCAAGTTGTAGCTTGTTATCAGAGTTTGTATCCCCATATTTGAGTTGGATCTCAAATACTATGATGTACATGAAAGTTGGATCTTGATTGACATCCTAAGAAGAAGAGGTTTTCACCCTTATGGGTTTCCTCATGAAAATCAGTGTCTCTCTGTATTCTTTGTGATTGATAAAATATTGTATATCTATGCATGTTAAGTTATAAGCAACAAATTAAATAATAATCTAGAAAGAATCAAAAAATAACAGGAAAATTTTCAAGCTTATATACATAACTGATTCACCCCCCCTTCTCAATTATATTTCCAACAATTGGTATCAGTTTTGGTGCTTTTGATCAAAGGTAGATCCATAATATTGAAAATGACTAGTCATGATGGAAGTTCAACTAATAGACCCCCTCTGTTTGATGGAACAAACTTTTCCTTCTAGAAAATAAGAATGAGAACACATTTAATGTCTTTGGGTGATGATGTTTGGGATTTCGTTGAAACGCGATATGTGAAGCCTGTATTCTTGGCCTCAAAAGATGATAAGCTGGAGTTTATCTTTAATGAAAAATCAATGAATTCCATCCTCAGTGGACTTGTTGAAGCTAATTTTCTCAAAGTCATTCACTGTGATTCAGAAAACTTTATCCGGGACAAGCTGATAAGTAGTTATGAAGGTAATGAAAAGGTGAAAGACGCAAAACTTCAGACTCACATAATGAAATTTGAGTAGTTAAATATGGATGAAGATGAAATTATCAGTAAGTATTTATTACGTATAGAAGAACTTGTCAACACTATGAAAGGCTTAGGTCAAATGATAGATGAATCTTTTCTAGTCCAGAAAATATTAAGATCTCTTCCTAATATATTTAACTCAAAGGTCCCTGCTATAGAGGAAATAGTTGATCTCAAAACGTTGACACTAGATTAACTTCTTAGAACCCTAACGTCTTATGAAATGAGAATCACCAAAGGTAAATCCACTACAATAGAGGCATATTTTAAAGTAGAGAAAAACACAGACTTCGATATAGATGAGATTGAAGCAAATTTTGTGAGGAGACTGAAGAAAGGATGAGGAAAATACAAAGGTAAACTGCCCTTCAAATATTTCAACTGTGGTAATATAGGTCATTTTACATCTAAGTGTCCTCACAAAAGAAAGGATTAGACATATGACAATGAAGAGAAGAAAAAACATAAGAAGGTCTATAAAGAGAATAATTTTAAGAAGATAAAATAAATGATATCATGCTAATAGCTTTAGAATATCTAAACACTGAAGATATAGGAAGTGAGTTTGATGATTTTGAAGTAGTAGTAGATCTTGAAGGAGAACTTATCAGTGCCATGGAAGAGATTGATAGACTCAGAGAAAAGAAAAGAAAATAAAAACAGTTACTGCTCAGGTATGAGAAAACATGCAATGAACCATCTGAAGAAATTGCTTTGTTGAATTTCAAGTTAGAAGAATCTAAGAATATTGAAGACATCCTCAAACAACAATTGAAGGAAGATGAAACAAAAGGTGAAAATTTGGAAGCTAGAATAGTGACTACCAGAAAAGATCTAGAGAAATTCCAGGCCTTATATCATCAGAATCTGACAAGTATTAAAGCCTCAGAAGGATTAGCCTCCATTATGAATCAACAAAGGAATTCAAAGTTGAAATCTGGTTTGAGTTATGAAGAGGGATCAAGTAGTGTTCAGCCAAAAAACAAAGAATCCATCAAGTTTGTCAAATCTACAACCATTGACAACAAAAAACCTGCAGAAACAAAGAAAGTGAATCAACTACCAAGGAGGAGTGAAGGAAAAGCTACCAGAACTGAATCTGTAGAACAAATAAATAATACACCCTCTGCTCAAGGAAATCATCAGCATGAAAGAAATTGACCTGCTCAAAGAAGACAACCATTTTCCAGCTATAAAGATTTTTTCTATGGATATTGTTTTTACTGCTCTGACTTTGGCCACAAAGTTGTAAATTGTTCTTTAAGATTTAGAAATGAGAAATCAAGACAGCCAAGAACTAAATATCTACCACAACAAAGAATGATACTGCCAAGTAACAAACAACCACAGACTGAAAATCATGTGATGGATGGGAAAAGGACGCAGATTACACATAACAATCATTATGATCCTTTATTCAATGAACCAGAATGTTACATCTGTCATAATTATGGACATAAAGATGTAGACTGTCGCTTAAAAAAATATAAGCTAGATTCAAATCACAAAGCTGAAAATGTCAAGTTTTGGAAGAAGAATGAAGATAACAAGTGTGGATTAGTGTTGTTAGCTCAAAGACAAAAATACACCTGGTATATTGACAACGGATGCTGCAGTCATATGACAGGTGACAAAAGTAAGTTCCTATTACTCAAAGAAAGTAAATTAGGGAGTGTGACCTTTGGAAATGATGCTCTAGGAAATATCAGAGGTAAAGGTGTAGTAAGCTTAAGTAATGGAAGAAGCAAAGCTCAAGATGTATTATTTGTTGATGGTTTAAAGCATAATCTTCTTAGTTTCAGTCAGATATGTGATAGAGGATGTGAAGTCACTTTCACTACCAATAATTTTAAAATAAAGACAGTAAACACAAGAGAGTTGATTGTAAAAGGAGTTAGAACTGAAAACAACGTATATGTTTTGAAGGAAGATAAGGAGAAATGTCATTGAAGAAAACTTGAAAAAAGTTGGTTATGGCACAGAAGGCTTGGAAACCTAAATTTTGATCATATTGTCAAATTGAATAATGAAGGCGATATGAAAGATCTTCCAAGAATATCTAAGCCTAATAACTCTATATGTTAATCCTATCAAATGGGGAAGCTGACTCATGCTCGATTCAAATCAAAGAGTTTCACATATTCAGAGAAATCAAATCAAATTGTTCATATGGATCTATGTGGACCATCACAAAAGGAAGGAACTGGAGGAGAACGTTACTTTATACTAGTCATTGATTACTTCTCCAGACTTATGTGGGTTTCCTTTCTGAGAGAAAAATTTGATGTGTTTGAGAAGTTCAAAAAGTTTAAGGCGTTAGCTAAGAATCAAAGAGGAAGGAAGTTAAAGGCAATTCGCTCAGACAAGGAGGAGAATTTTTTTCAAGAGATTTCAAAGAATTATGTGACAGACATGGAATTAAAAGAGAATATACTATTCCAGGTACTCCTCAACAAAATGGAGATGTAGAACGCCAAAATAGATCAGTTTAGCAAATGGCAAGGGATATGATGAGTGAAAGGGACATGTCACAAACCTTCTAGGTGGAGGTTGTTCACACGACTATTCATATTCTAAACAAAGCGCATCTAAGGATGAACAACGATAAACTCCATATGAGTTTTGGTTTTGTCTACCTGCATTAATCAATCACTTCAAAGTATTTGGAAGTAAATGCTACATCAAGAATAATGATGATCATTTGGGAAAATTTGATAGTAGAGATGATGAAGGTATATTCTTAGGATATGCAATGAACAATAAAGGATATAGATTCTTTAACAAAAGAATGCATAAATTAGTAGACTATATTGATGTTTGAATTGATGAAGAAGCTCCTGTAAAATATCAACATAGAATAAGCACTAAGCTAGATGAAAAAGATGATGAGAATAATGAAGATAAGGAACATCAAATCTCAAATTCACAAGAAGATGATGAATCAAGTGAAGAAGAGACACCCATACAAGAAGAGTCAGGACAACAATCAACATCAAATCCTTCCTCCATAATTACTCAAAAGAATTATCCTGAAAGTCAAATAATTGGTGAGAAAGACAAAGGTGTACAAACTAGGAGAAGGATAATCAAAGACACTGAGCAATCACATATAGCCTTCATATCCATGGTGGAACCCAAAAACTTTAATGAAGCCAGTAAAGATATAAATTGGTTAAAATCAATGAATGAGGAACTGGACCAGATTGAAAAGAATGACACTTGGGAAATCGTTCCTAGGCCAACAAATAAAAATGTAATAGGTTCTACAAAAACAAGATGAATGAGAAAGGAAATATTGTAAGAAATAAGGCTAGATTGGTTTGCAAAGGATATGCTCAAATAGAAGGACTAGATTTTGATGAAACATTTGCGCCCGTAGCAATATTAGAATTTATTAGAATGTTTCTTGCCTATGCGTGTCATAAATAGTTTAAAGTCTATCAAATGGATTTCAAGTCATATTTTCTAAATGGAGATCTAAAAGAAGAAGTCTATATGGAACAACCAGAGGGTTTCCAACTGTCAGATAACCCTAACTTTGTCTGCAAGCTGAAGAAATCCTTATATGGGTTGAAACAAGCTCCTCGTGCCTGGTATTACAGACTGGATAAGTATCTTCAAGACAAAGGGTTCAAGAAAGGAACAATTGACAACAATCTATATATCAAAACAAAGGGTAATGATTTTCACATTGTGTTGGTCTATGTAGATGACATCATCTTTGGAAGCAATAATGCTTCATTGGTACAATGGTTTTCTTATGCCATGGAGTCTGAATTTGAAATGTTTATGATAGGGGAACTGTCATTTTTTATTGGTCTACAAATTACTCAGAGGTCTGAAGGAATATTTCTTTCTCAGGAGAAATATCTAAGATAAATGTTGAAAAGGTTTCAAATGGACGATTATACACCTATGGTCACTGGATGCAAGTTAATCAAGGATGATGACTCACCTGATGTTGATCAGAGTTCATATAGGTCTATGATAGGAAACCTATTGTACATCACATCATCTCGTCCTGACATAATGCATGTTATTGGAATGGTAGGAAGTTATCAGGCCTCACCTAAACAGATTCATATTTTAGCTGTCAAAAGAATATTCAAGTACTTGAAAGGAACAGTGAACTATGGCCTATGGTATCCTATGAATCATAATTTGCAACTATCAGTCTATTTAGATGTTGATTGGGATAACTACGTGGATGAAAGGAAAAGCACGAGTGGAGGTGCATTCTTCTTAGGAGATTCTCTTGTAGCATGGTTGAGCAAGAAGCAAGGTTCCATTTCCTTATCGACTACAAAATCTGAATACATTGCAGTTGCCACTTACTGTACCCAATTATTATGGATGATTGAGACACTAGTAGACTTGGAGGTAAAGTATAATGCATCGATCCCAATTCATTGTGATAATACTAGTGCAATTAGTGTGTCAAAGAATCTTGTATTTCACTCCAAGGCCAAGCATATACCCATCAAGTATCACTTCTTGAGGGAGAAGGTAACCAAAATTGTTGTTTCTTTGCATTATATTCCATCCAAAGATCATATTGTTGATATCTTTACTAAACCGCTTACAAATGCTCGGTTTGAGTATCTATGCCAAATGTTGGGCATGACCCTGTTATCAAATTAAAATAGTCTATCTGATCAAGGGGAGAGTGCTCCTAGTATATATAATCAAGGGGAGAATAGAGTCACTCTCTTTCATATTTGACATTGATGTCAAAGGGGGAGAAAAAGGTGTTGTCTTTATGCTACAGTTGGAGGTCTAAGCAGAATAGTGCAACCTTTCAGGGTTTCCATCAATGCCAAAGGGGGAGATCTTTGGCATGTTTACAGGAAGAATGTGCTTGTCATTGATGGAAAGAACAACAGTGAACCAAACCTCGAGAGTGTAGAAGACGAGAAAGCTCAGAAGAGATAGTGGTTTCCAGAAGTGCAGACGAGGTCCAAGAGACAAACTCGCAAGAGGAGAAAAGGTCGAGACCCGTGAACACTTAAAAAACCTTCTAAGTCAAAGAGATCAGAAGCTTAGGAGGAAGAGTGACAATGGTCGTTGGATCATGGATCCAAAGGACTAACAAGTGTTGGATTGAATTAATGAAGGATAGAATAAGTGGGGAAAAATGATTGAGAATTCAATCATCTGATTTTTCGTCAGCTGTCAGATTGATTTAAGGGGAAGGACAGGATAAGCAAGGGCTGAGATTTGAGATCTCAATCACCCAAATTTTTGTCATCCTTTGGATTGAAATAAGTTGAAGGACATGTTAATTTATAAGAAGGTTGTGCTAATATTAGAAATCGATAATCGGGCACTCATATCTACGGTCGATAGGGAATATTAGACCCCCCCACCCCCCGACCTTTCTTCCTTTAACCATGGGGGGGGGGTCCGAGTTGGTGGTATTTCCCATGTGGGACCCTCATACATGTCACCTTCTTGTCAACTCAAACCCCCCTCACTCATTACCACTTACCGCCTAACCCCCCCTCTGAGTAAACCACCAAAATACTCATACATACCACCTTCATGCTCCAACATCACACTCCACTACCCACTACACGTCACACTCCACTAACGCGCTCTGCGTCCACACTCCACTACACTACCTACATATCTCATCCACGTCAGCAGACCACCTTGACAAGGATATTTGGTAGACCATCTTAGCAAGGACATGTGGAAGACCATGTCAGCAATTACACATGGCATAATCATATGATGACAAGTGTCAAGAGGAAATTGGCTCGTGCCATGTCAAAAAGTGACGTAAGCAATCTACATCACTCCGAGATATTTACTTCAGGAGTTTCATCACCAACAAATATCAAAAGTCTCGAAGTCTCGAAGGAAGAAGGTTTGAAGTCGCTCTCAGTCTGATATGAAGATCACTTCGATTGCATTCTCAACCATTGATCTAGTTCAATGGAAGGACAATGTAAGTAGAAGTGTTAACTGACAACAAGCGGTCTCCATCGCCTATGACTTATTCAGCAGGTGACCACTCCAGAGGATAATGAAGAAACAATTAGGCTAAAGTCCCAAAGTCTTGAACACCGAAGACCCAAAGAAGACCTTGGTTGTTGATCGCCAGGAGGGGTGCGTGTCAGAAGATTATGCATTCGGGTGAAAGCACTCCAGGAGAAATGAGTGCATAGGATTTGAAACTCATGAAGCTCGAAGTGCTGAAGTCACTCATGAGAATTGATCATGTAGGAGGTTACTTTTCAATAGGTCATTGACTCCGAGTGAAAGCGTTCATGGAAAAGTGAAGCACCGAAGAGTCGAAAAGGTTGGAGTCTTGGAGTGGAGGATAGTCATTGGATTAAGGAGGACAAATGTCAGTAGATATTCCATTTCAGAAGATATCCAGTCAGAAGAAATGAGAAATTGATATTCGAAATCTCTGATGTCAGGATACCCGAAGGAGATCTCAACCATTGATCCGAGAGGGACACACATCAGTGGATTGTCAACTCTGGAATATTGACATACGGAGGAAAGAAATATTTGATATTTGAAACACTCAAAGCCCAAATCACAAAATAAATCACAGTCATTGATTTAGGAAGGTTAGATCTGATCCGCAGATCATGAAAGAACAAATCTGAATCGTTCGTTCAGGAGAATATTCAAGATCGTGAGATCGATGGTCGCATTGCATTGTGGGGATTGAAGATGTGCGAACTTTAAAAAGATGAAGGAGGGTCACAATTGAAACCATGGTTTTGGAGAAAGGACATGTGGAGGCTCGGGCTAAATTACGGGGCAACAAGTAGTTTGATAAAAAACACCTTTCGACATACCTGCAATCTCGTGGTCACATGAGATCTCCCAAGGTCATATCGATAAATGGAGCTAGCACTCACTATAATGAGATCAGAAAGTGCCTTTTGAATATGCATTTGGTCACCACCAGTGGTCATGTGAATGAAGGGGATTAGAAGTCAAAGAAGCCAAAAATGACTAACTATAACTACTAGAGAAGATGAAGAGTTGTGACTACCAGAGAAGACAGAGAGTCTCAGGATAACACCCGCTAATGATGAACAGATTTAGAATAACCGCCAGAGAAGATGAAAAGTTTGAATGATAATCAGGCAGAGGACTCAAGGTGAGAAAGACATGCAGAACAAGAGAAGAAAGTGTTCTTTTTTGATAAGTTATGCATGTGGGTAGAATGTGACCATGTACAGGACCTGAACTGGAGATCAGAGGTGCAACGTATAGCATGTAGAGACAAAACAGAGTATAAAGGAAGAAGAGAAGTTGAAAAGAGGAATCAGAGTGCACAACAGGAGAAATAGAAGAGTATAGAAGCAGAACAGAGTAATATAAGATGGAAGAGGTAGAGGAGACATGGAGTTGTAGCAAACCATATCACAGATAGAGCAAGTAAGTGAAGTTTTTTAAGATTCAATTAGGGTAGTAGGGTGGTGCTAGGGAGGATTGCATTCCTCTAAATTCTAGTTGGTGCTAGAAGATATTCTGGGAGTTGGTGCTTCCATATAGTGGGTGGCTAGAGAAACTAGGTAGTTGGTGCTTCCATCTAGTTGGTGCTAGAGAAATCTAAGAGTTGGTTCTCTCTGCAAGTTGTAGATTTCTATCAGAGGTTGTAGCCTCATATTTTAGTTGGATCTCAAAGACTGTGATGTACATGAAAGTTGGATATTGATTGACATCCTAAGAAGAAGAGGTTTTCACGCTTATGGGTTTCCTCATGAAAATAAGTGTCTCTGTGTATTCTGTTTGACTGATCAAGTATTGTATATCTATGCATGTTAAGTTATCAACAACACATTAAATAATAATCTAGAAAGAATAAAAAAATAACAGGAAAAGTTTGAAGCTTATATACATAACTGATTCACCCCCCCCCCTCCCTCTCAGTTATATT
>ML800640.1:284255-306901 GCA_009831015.1 Picea engelmannii
TCAATGAAATAGAGAATCATGAACAATATATCCACCAAGTACATCATGTACCAAAATGTGCCCACCATGCACAACACCCATGTACATCAACCATGTACATCAACAATGTGCCAAAAGATATTATCCATGAAATGTATCCACCAGATGCCAACATATGCATCTACCAATATGCCAGCCATGTGCATCCACCAGATTATTTTACATAATCCAATAGATGATCATTTTCTCACCATCAATCCATACTCTTGGGTTAGTGCCATGCACCCAAAATTTATTTTATATCCTCACCTTACATGATCTAACATAGAGCCATTAAAAACCTGCAGTAAACAGTGTCAGAACATGTAATAAACAATGTCAGACTCTACAGTACAGAGTTATCCCATCACATCAAACTCCAAGCCATGTGCATTGCCTTTTTCCTAAGGCTTTACAATAGACACACAGCCTGTTGCATAACTGAGCACGTGTGTACGTGACCTATTCAAGGTCAGCACGCATGGACACAAGACTTTCACCACTGTTACCTGTGTGTGCCTTAGTAAATGACACATTTGAACTTCCCTTCAATATTTCATTCTGATCTGGCTGCTCTGTCTTCTTCACCCACTTCTATAGATGAACCTTCTCTTCAGAACTTGAGCTCTGAGTATCCATATTTTCAAAGATGTCTACTTTCTTACTTCATTCCTTCTTCTAGCCATGCTATGTGAAGTCCTCATTATGGACTTTCTTCTTGTGTTCCAGCACTCCTAGGATTTGTGGCCAAATCCACTACAACTGTAGCATCTCATAGAGTTACATTGAACATAAATGTGTCCTATTTGATCACATCTCCAACACCTTGTGGTGTTATAGAATCTTCCATTATATCTCCTTTCATAAGATCTACATTCAAAAGCTTTGTGACCATATCCATTACATGAATAGCAATTCCCATGAAAAACACTTTCATACCTTTGCTTTGGTATCCCAAGAATGGCTTCTTGATGTCTTCCTTGCTTTGTTCTTTTGAAATTTTCTTTACCTTGTGTAGATGGTTGTTTTGCAACATTGTCTTCTTTCTTTGATGGACTTACCTCATGCTTCTTTGAGGCGCTTGCTTCAACATGTGTATCTTCTCCTTTGTATCCAAGACCTGACTTATCACATGATGGTCTTTGACATTCCAAGATTCATGAGCTATTCAAGAATTTGTTTGACTTCTCTACCTTCTTTCTAAGGTCAACAATTTTAGCTTCTAACTTGCAACATGAATCTTCCTTTTCATTTATTTGAATCTTCAATAGTTCCTCTATTCTTTTGGCTTCTTCAATTTGGGTCTTGATATGGACAATAGTTTCAAAACTTTTACTAATCTCATCATCTATATTCATGTCTTCTTTTTCATTCTTTAGTCTTGTGATCTTTTCTTCCTTTTCTTCTAATTTATAACTCTCCTTTTGTTCTTTGAGAATTACCTTTAACTTCAATATGTGCCTTTGACTCCTCCTAAGAAACTTCTTAGTGTTATCTGAAAGATAGTTATAGTGTGTATAAAAATGATCACTCCTATACATGTATAAACCCTATTCAATTTCCTTTTGAAGTTTTAATGGATTTCCTTCTATTCTTTTCATGGGATAAATACCATCAAACTTTACACAAACTATATCTACATCTTCTTCTTCACTTGTAGAGAAAAATTCATCATCATCATCATTGCATTCAAGGGCTTTAGAGTGTTCTTTACCTTCATTTGAAATATCCTCTTGATCTTCCTTTTTGCCAATATCAACACATACTTCTTTGCCTTCATTTGAAATGTCTTCAAGATATTCCTTTGTGCTATCATCACTTGATTCTTTATCTTCACTTGAAATGTTTTCAAAGTAACATTTAGATATAATGCATTTAAGAGATTTTGATGATTCTTTACCTTTAATGATCTTGATGGAGTGGTCTTCAATTTCTTCTTTCTCTTCTTTGCTTTGATATGTCTCCTCTAGCTTTAGCCATAGATCATTGGTGGAAGTGCATTGTCCCATGCTCTCTTTGATATGGCTTGAGAGTCCACTAAGAATGGTCTTGAGAGCCAATGCATCATTCTTCTTTCCTTCCCTTTGAGATGCAAATTTTGACTTGTTCTTCAACGGAACATATCCATCGATGGTTTCCTTCCAAATAGCTACTCCCATTGTCTTCAAATACACTCTCATCTCTATTCTCCAAGAAAAATAGTTTTCCTCATCAAGGATTGGAACTTCATCATCCATTTGTGTGTCTATGGATCTTCTTCAAGATTGTTAAGGCTTGTAGTGAAGGCCTTCTCTGATACCAATTGTTGGACACACCTACCACACTTAGAGGGGGGGTGAATGAGTGTGGGGATCTTTTTCCAAAAACTTCCCTCTTTCACAAAAATTATCAATTTGCATTCAACATTTATTTATTATCCATTGCTTTCATTTATAACCAATTAGATGTGAGCACATATCAGCAACATATATCAGAAATATATCATCAACAAGTCATCATCACAATGGACACAAAGAACACAAGATGTATGTACAATATTATTTTTATTACGGACTACAATCCTTGGGTTTATCAGCAACAACTGAATAGTGTACAACTCTACAAGAGCACCAGCTCTATATGCAAGACTCAACTTACACCCTCAGCATCAACTAAGATGAGGCAACAATCCTCAATAGATATCAATTTGTCAACAGGTACGCGACCTGTCAGTAGTGCAGCCCACGTGTGAACGCGCTCTGGCTCACTACGGCCCATGTGTGAACATGACCAGTGTATAATGCAACAAGCGTCTCCTTCTAAGCAACTAGAGTTTTTCTTTTCTTCACATGCTCAAAACAATTCTATCTTCCACTGTCTAAACTGACCCATAGCCAGTCACAATACATCCAAGCTCTCCAACAGCTTTCTCATGCTCCACAACAAGTCAATATGAATACTATCTTAATCATGTATAAATAGCTAGTATACCATAGCAATCATGTCACTACTGAATCACAAGAGTGTTTCTCACTCCATCAACCAAATCAACCAAACTGAGCCACATCATAGAATCCATACCAAGAATTCCCTAAGCATTCATAACATATCAAACAGTAGCATCTATCAAGACAATAATTTAACCATACCAGTGTCTTAGTGATAGATCTGAGGCCATAGAATGCAGATCTGGAACCTGCCTCATCATCCAAGATCTTGGCACCATCTTAGACATAAATCGCCATGAGTTTATTCAATCCACACTCCATGTACACAACCAGACCGTGTGTACACGCACCCTATACACATACAGCCCGTGTGGGCATCAGAAAATAGGGATTTCTATGACTAAGAGACTTTTTTCGTCAAGATATTCGACATTGACAAAACTTTGATGCATCCATGCGATCCATCTCTTGCTCTCTTCCTCAGAATAGATCTTCAATCATGCTCAAAAGATCCACACCAATAAGATTCTCTCACAAGAAGCTCTGCATTGATCCATAACGGATTCTCACCAAAAAAACGTGTCTTTTACAAGAGATCCTAGCTTCTTATTTATACTTTCATATGCTAGGTCACTTGACCCATTTTTAGGTTACTTAACCCATTTCTAGGTCACTTAACCTATTTTCCTTATTTTAGGATTAACCACTTTCCATGAATAGAAAGTTCTCCAATAATTTATCATTTAATTATTCCTTCTTGATTTTTTCACTTTACTTTATCATTCAAATAATGATATCTTATTTTCAAGCACTTTTACTTCTTTGACCTTTTGGGGCTTCAAGCCTTCATATGGGGGTCCTCCAACTTCAAAATGCCATAACTCTCAAACCGTGAGAAGTTATGTGATATTCCACATACCACTGGAAATGGCATGTCAAGCACTATCCATCTAGGATAGTTTCACCAACAGCTTCATTGATCTTCATCTCATTATTCCACATACAATCATGGGTCCTCCATTTCAATGATCTATCTTTATCGATTGGTTTCCACTTGGACATATATCATTCTCATCAAGGGAATAATATCAATCAATTACTTGACATCAATAAATGACATCAGCCAAACCATATGATCCAACAATCTCCCAAATAATCAAACCATTGGCATCAATGACAACATGATCCAACAGTTTCCAGGGTAAAATATATGTGTATTGTGTGTTTTCTTTGTCATATCTTTTATATCTTAAATATGTCTTCCTCTCTTATTTTAGATTTAGCATGTAAGTGTTCTAATTCCTTACATGTGGTATCATAGATTGGTTTAAGGACCTCGGATCTAAGGTAAACCTTAGGTCCAGTAAGATTTCTAATTCGGAGATCTTTAAAGTTGTGCTTAAAGAATGGCAAGTATCTCTTGAATAGAGATCAAAAAATTCAATGGCTGAAATTTTGAGCTTTGGAAGCTTAAAATTGAAGATCTCTTTGTATATCAAGAACAATGGGAAACAACAGTCTACCCAAGGACCATTTAGGTAGGTGTGTCGAGGGAAGAATGGGAGAAACTCGAGACAAGGGAAAGGAGTATGATTCAACTTTGTCTTGCAGATTTAGTGTTGTTAAATGTCTTAGGTGAAGATTCATCCAATAAATTGTGGGATAAGTTGGGAAGCTTGCACCAGTCTAAATCCATGGTAAATAAGTTGTTCCTTAGAAATAAACTATATCTTATGAGGATGAGTGAGGATAGTTCGGTAATTGATCATTTAAATGTGTTTAATACCATAATAATATAGTTATCTTCTGTCAATATTAAAATCACCGAGGAGGAGAAATGTATTATCCTATTTTGTTCTTTGCCAGATTCATGGGATAGCTTAGTCATGGCTATAGGGAGTAATTCAATCCCATTACTGCTATAAGTCATGGTTACATCTCTATTTTCAGAAGAAATGAGAAGGAAGAACATGGAAGGATCGGCCAAAGATGCATTAGTGGTGAGAGGTCGACCAATTTATAGAGATAAATGAAAATTATCCAGTAGAAAGTCTAGGTCGAAGGGTATATATAAATCCCATGTTTAGTCGACAAGAATATGTTGGAAATGATGTAAATTTGGGCATTACAAAAGGGACTGCAATTCAAATTAAATGGAAGTCAGTACACGATCTGATGAGAAGTAGTGGACTAAGAAAAACATGACTCCAGATAAGAGACGTGATGTGTACTTTGCATCAACCAATACATAGTCAAATCAAGATGTTTGGTTGATTGACTTAGGAGCATATTATCATATGACACCACATAGAGAATGGTTTGCGAATATGAACAATATGAAGGAGGATATGTGTTCTTGGGGAAAAACTTGACAACCAAAATTGTCAGATGAGGGAGAGTTCGACTGATACTGTAGGATGGGAGGAGTAGAACCCTTCCAGGTGTGCTACATATTCCAGGTTTGGAAAGAAAACCGATATCTGTCAGCAAGATGAGTGATGCAAGAGTGCACATTATTTCAGAAGGAAACGTACAAGATAGTCAGAGGTGCGATGGTATTAATGAAAGGAGTTTGGATTTGAACCCTATACAAGTTATTATGGAATATCAACTCGACTGGATGAAACAACATCGCTGTTCCTGAAATTGACTCAACTCAAATTGAGTTGAGTCGATTCAAACCTACTCGACAAGTCATCGTCAAATCAACTTGACCATGCTATGGAATGATAGGATTGGACACCTTGGAGAAAAAGGACTTTGAGCTATGCATAAAAAAGGTATGGTCGAATACTTTATTGAACTTAATTTAGAAGTTGACTTTTGTGAACATTGTATATATGGAAAACAAAGTTAGGTGAGGTTCCTATTTGGAGTGACAAGGGAAAAGGGGATTTTAGAATTGGTTCATATTGATGTGTTTATCCCTATTTCAGTTCCTTCACTTGGTGGATCCCTGTATTATTTCTCCTTCATAGATGATTTTTCCAGGAAGACATGGATATATTTCCTAAGGAAGTAACCATAGGTTTTTAATAAATTCAAAGAGTTTAAGTCTCTTATAGAAAAATAAGAAGATAAGAAGATTAAGGTGTTGAGAAATAACAACAGTGGTGAATTATGTGGAAAGGAATTTGATTAGTTCTTCAAATAGTGTGGAATAGAACGCCAAAATAACACACTATATACCCCACAATGAAATGGATTTGATGAGAGATTGAATAGAACATTAATGGACAAGGAAAGGAGAATGCTTGGTGATGTTGGGATCGTACAAGAATTATAGGAAGAGGTAGTCGACACTACAAAATATATGGTGAACATGTCTCCTTCGCTAGCATTGGTCAACACAACTCCATATGCGTATGGTTCGGTAAGAATCCTTCAATTTCACATCTCAAAGTATTTGGTTGTGATGCATTTGTGCATGTTCCCAAGGAAAAAAAAGATAAAGTTGGATAAGAAGGCAGTCAAGTGTATTTTAATTGGATACAAAGAAGGAATGAAATGATATAATCTTTGGGATCCCGCATCAAGGAAAATAGTGTATATTCAAGATATGGTCTTTGTTGGAGAAATTTATATTCTCGACACACTAGTTCAGTGGGAGTTAACTGACTAGTTCTATTTTAGACTTTTTATTTTAGATCATCACTATTATGTTATTATGCATGCATGCATTCTAATATAATGGAATGTTATGTCCTATATATGAGTGTATTCCACTCATTCATTGTATCATATTGATCATTATCTATGTATCAATCATCATCTCATGGGATTAGTGTGAATATATTTTCTCATTCTTCCATATTGAATCTCTCTTCTTTTCTTGATAATATTTGTTTGTATTTTATTTAGCTAGATCTCCTATGCAGGTTTCGATGAAAAATTGACATGGTATCAGAGTTATGTTGCTTGGAGAAAGATAGACAAGCCAAAGAATAAGGAAAATCAAAGTTTCGACGAGAAAAAACTGTGGTCATACATTTCGGCAGTGATTTCTCCAAAAATATTAAATTTTTGAGGAAACAAATTACAAAGGAAGTAAATCAACCCATTATGCAAGTGGGTTTTCAACCGTTTAGAGAAATTGTTCATCGTTTGCTCGGAAAGTAAGTCGGATGATAGCCTCCTGAAACTGATACAAATCTGTGGTCGTACCTTTTTGTAGGGATTTATCGCAAAATATTAACGTTTTGAGGAAACAACTTGTGTGAGAATTAAATAGTCACATTATGAAAGTGGGTTTCCAACCATCTGGTGAGGTTCCTCACCGTTTTCTCATAAAGTAAGTTGGAATATCATCTCCTAAAATTGATGCAAATTTTCACTTAAAGGGCCCTTTCTGTAGTGATTTCTCAGTTTTTCACTTGCAGATTGAGAGTAAAATTTTAGGGGTTCTCAGACACAGTGGGAGATATGGATACGACACCTATTCTATATTCAAACTTGGTGGTAATCCTCACTTTATACAATTATTTTGATTGAAATCCCAAGGAATAATTCCAACTTGGAAGGAAAGGACTGTACAACTTGATGATGGGGACAGAAACAAAACCTACATCACCAATTGAGAATATGATATGGGTGAACCGAAAGGATGAAGCCACAAGACTTCTTCTTGAATTGATTTCAACTGATCTATGGTTTCATGTTTCCTCATGCAAGAATCCAAATGATATCTCGACCACCTTGGAAATTATGTTTGGAAAGAAGGATCAGATGAGAGGTCATATGCTTGAGGTAGAGTTGAATACTTTGGTTCCTAAAAGTTTTTATAATATAAAAGATTTCCTTACTATGTTTCAATATTTTATATTGAGCTTAGCATCTTGTGGTATTGATAAGTCTAAACAAGTGTACCAAATTATTCTAATAATCTTGGCTAAGCTAGGACCAGAATATGTTGTCTATGTTTCCACTTTCCATTCATGAAGGTATCTCATGAGAGAAAATTGGAAGATGCATACCATGGATCAATTCATTGATTCTCTCACACATTAGCAGGAAAAATCATTCAGATGGGCCTAATCAAGGATCTCAAAGCACATGCACTCACCATGCATGATGGAAAAGGATCATCCAAACAAAATGGGAAGGAGAAACAGAACAAGAAGGAGGGATATTCAAAACCCTTTAATGATTCTTCATGTTCCAAAGACTCTTCAGATTCCAAGAAGAAGAAGAATGGAAAGACAATCACTTTCTACAATAAAATGAATCATGAATAATCCACATGGATGAACAAACAGATCGATCTTATGGCACATGAAATTCAACAGAACAACCTTGGAAACTTCATTCCAGAGGGATTCAAGAAGAAGAAGGAAGAAGATCATGCTCCTAAGAAAGGTAATCAACATGCTATTGTTTTAATTAATTCATCATTTGTTTCATGGATTATATATTCTAGTGCATCCCATCATATGGAAGTGAAAGAGGAAGTTTTCTCTTCTTTGAGTCCATGCTCAAGACCCCTTATTCTCATGTGGGATGATACTCTAGTAGTAGTAGCAGGAAAGGGGAGAGTGGAAATCCATAATGGTAGTTTTGAGAATTTCTTACATGTTCCAAATATTTCTATGAATCTTATATTAGTTTATCATATCACTCAGAAAGGTAAAAAGGTTGAATTTACATCATATTCAGTTTCAGTAATTGACATGAATGAAAATTCCATCATTGCAATTGGTGCAGTGGATCACAAGTCAAGGTTGTATAAATTCACTAATTTTTTTTATGATGACTTCTATTTTCTACTTACACATGAGAAGAGTATTGTGTATGCACCTCCAGTGCAACATGCATACACTCTTATGCTTCCATTAGTTTCAGACATCATAGATGATTCCATACACTCATATTTTGTACATGGAAATAAGAAGGTAGTACAACCAGATAAGAAGACAACATTGAATCTTTAGTAGATGCCCAAGAAGGCACATTTCACAGTTCAGGTAGCAGGTATCCTTCCAGGGAATCCATTGGATTCGAGGAGGACTCGATCTCAGCATGAGGATCCTTCTCATGTACTTTTAGTTTTTGAACCTGTGATGCCCGTGTATTGCTATATGGTTTAATATTTTGATCTACAGCTCTACAATAAGGCTATGGGAAATTGTTGGCACAGGGGTAGACCCAGGGTTCAACTCTTATAGTGCACCAACAAGCCCTAACTATTGGCCCTCTCAGCAACACCTGCGAATCAGATGCAGACTCACCCAAAGTAGCAATAGGGGGTTTTAGGACACGGGTGTCTACAACCAGAGGAAATGAAAAGTGGATCGAGGACAAAAACACACAACAATCTAGTTATTATTTATCCCACTTAAGCCTACTTCGCAAGTAATATCTCTGATCTGACACAACAATGCAATAAAAGTCTAACAGATGGAAAATAACATAACATCAATCACACAAAACAACAAGATATACGTGGTTCAACATATCCATAGGGCTACATCCACAAAACTATGTTTCTTGATATATTTGATGAAAACATGTAGTTCTATCTACGCACTTTGTTGCAAATCTCTCTCTCTCTCTTCCTATCTTCCCTCCCTGTGCAACCAGCTGCAGGGTTGATCTTCACACCCAGCTGAAGATATCACAATACAGACTCAATATCGTTCTCAAAAAAAATAATAGAAGTGGCCAACAATCATTTATTGAGAAACCCTCTCGACTCTCCTAGACCTTTATTTATTCATTACATGGCAAAAGTCTAGGTGTCAAAACCCTAGATCCAAAACCCTAGGTCCAAAACCCTAGGTCCACTTGACCCATGGTTTAAGGGCTTCGCCAACTTGCCTTTCCTTATTTTATGTGAGGTGATCCAAAGCACTTGTTGATGTCTTCTTCCGCTTATTGAGTTGTCCACGATCCATCTTCCTTACAACTTTATCTTACTCGATCTTCTCTTCCAACAACTAGATTTTCCTTTCTTTTCTCCTTATTTTCTTCTTATTTTTTTCTTCTTTTCCCACTTAGACCCTTCCTCGATTTATGTGCCTTCTGCGCAATTCATAATTCTCGTTTATTCCTTAATCTTCACTTCCTTACATATACAAGGGCCAACAAGCCCCCAACACTCACATGTGACTCGTCCTGAGTCATTGCAAGAATGAACCTTCTTTTTTACTTCAACTGCAAATTGCACGGAGCAACCTGTTCTTTCTGCTATGTCCCTCCCTTTCATGTGCATACCGTCTTTTCTATTTTTGGTACCCAGTTTCAATTGCACCTGGTAGCTAAAACCTTATTTATTTTCTTTTACTAAGAGTTGCGAGGCAGTTGGTTGTCATAATACAATTTTAACCGACTCCCATTTACCAAACCTTCTTTCCATTCTCCATTAAGGGTCTTCAATTGTGCATCTCCTCCTTCTATAACATGGACAACTTCAAATGGCCCTATCCAATGTGTCCTGAACTTCCCTAGATGCTTCATGAACTTGTCATATAAAAGTACCAAATCTCGTTGCTTGAATGTCTTCCTCTTGATGTGTCTGTCATGGTAAGCCTTTTCTCTTTCTTTTTGTACATGTTGATGAAATCCTACAATAAACCTATATTCTTCCAGTTCCAACAACTGTGCAAGTCTGTCTTGAACAACATCATTGTCATCCATGCATGTAAATGATGCAATTCTTAAGCTAGGAACCAAGTATTTCATAGGTACTATTGCTTCTATGACATAGACCAACTTAAATGGGGTCTGTGTTGTTAACTTCTTGCAGGTAGTTATGTAGGCCCACAATACTGTTCGAATTCTTAAATCCCAGTCATCTATGTTAATACTACAAATATTAGTCAGTGTTGTCTCCAATATCTTATTGAAATCTTTGACTATACCATTTTCCTGTGGGTGGTATGGAGTGCTCTTCTGATGGTGAACTTCGAATTCATGAGTGAAGGCTTCAATATTTTTGTTGATGAAGTGTGTTCCTTGATCACTCATGAGGATCTTCGGGCATCCAAACCTTGTTATGATATCCCCAAAAATGAATTGTGCAGTTGTAGTTGCACTACAATACTTAACTTCTCTTGCTTGTTCCCATCTGGTCAAATACTATGGCATAGTGATAATGTATCTCACTCATGTGCGCCTTTTGGGTGGTTTAATAGGTCCCACAAAATCAATGGCCCATTTCTCGAATACTTGTAGTGTTAATTGTGGTGCCAAAGGAATCACATCCCTTCTACAAGGCCTTCCTACTTGTTGACATACATCATAGGCTCTATAGTATTCCTTATCATCCTTATGTAAAGTAGGCCACCAAAGGCCATCTTTGAGAACTTTCTGCATTGTTACTTTCCCTGCATAATTTCCTCCTACAATGCCTTCATGTTCTTTTACAAGAATCAATGGTCTTTCTACTTCCATAATCCATCTCCTCGATATATCATCTGGTCCCATATTATATAATTGTCTAGCTATACGTTGAAATTTTGCAGCGCGGACTACCAACTGTTTCTTCTAAATGATTGTGTACTCACGAGGTGTCATTCCCGTGGACAAGAACTGAAATTTCTCGGTGAAGTGATCATCGACTTTCCTGATGGCCAACAACTATGCATCTGGTAGTGTATCCTCTAGACTAGTAGGTTCCTCTCCATTTTCCAACCTAGATAAGTGAGCATGTCCTTTATTCATTCTTCCCAACTTGACCACAATTTCAAAGTCATACTCCTGGTACAGTAGTATCCATCTGCATATTCTTCCCCCCAACACTGGCTTGTTGACTAAGTATTTCAATGCAGAATGGTCAATGAACATCTTAAAATGTCCTCCCAGCAAATAGTGTATAAACTTCTGCATCGCATATACCATAGCCAATCCTTCTCTTTCAGTCATAGTATAGTTCCTTTTAGCTATAGAAAGGTTCCTTCTTGTAAAGGCTATGGGATGGTCAATATCTCCTACACCCGACTATGCTAAACTTTCTCCTAAGGCAATGGATGAAGCATCGACTTGAACATTGAGCTCCTTACTCCAATCTGGGAAAACCAAGATTGGCGTAGTGACCATTTTATCCTTAAGTGTGTCTAAGATCTGCTGGCATTCTTATGTCCATTGGAACTTATTGTCTTTCTTTAATAGCTTCTCCATAGGTGTTGTTATATGTGCATAACCTTTAATGAACTTTCTATAGTATCTAGTGTGCCCCAATGTAGTCCACAGTTGTCTAATGGAAGTGGGAGGAGGTAGATCAACAATGATGGAAATCTTGGAAGGATCCACCAACAATCCCTACTTACACACGATATGCCCTAGCATCACTCCAAAGGGTAAAAAGAAAATACACTTTTTCAAATTCAGGGCAATCTCACATTGCCTGCACTTATCTAACATCAATCTTAAACATTCAATATGGTATTTCAATTGGATGAAGACAGTCTAATCATCAAAATAAGCTTCCAGGAACTTATGTATAAAGTCCTTAATTGCTTCGACCGCCAACCTGGAAAATATGGTTGGTGCATTCTTCAAGCCAAAAGGCATCACAATATACTAGAATGACCCCCATTCTATTGCAAATGTGTTCTTATGTTGACCTTCCTTAGCAATCTTGATCTGGTGATAGCCTGAAAACCCATCTGTGAATGAGTAAAACTCTTGTCCTCCTAAATTATCTAGCACTTCGTCAGTAAAAGGTGTAGGGAATGGGTCATGTAGACATGCATCGTTCAACTTCCTTAGGTCTACACAAATTCTGATTTCTTTTGTCTTCTTATCTTGGACCACCATAGGGATAATCCATTTGGATTCTTCAACAGGTTCTATGACTCCTGCTTCAAACATTCTATCCAATTAAATCCTAACTTTCTACTTATATTTGGGATTCAGTCTATAATCTCTCTACTTGATAGGTCTTGCATCTGGTCTCAGAGGAATCTTCATTTCTCCCGTGGGCCCTTTGATGCACTTCATGTTTGTGAACTTGGTTGGAAACAAGTCTTGATATTAATGTAGTAGCTCTATGATCTTACTAAGAGTGGAATCATCCCAATAGTCTCCCACATTTTCCATATTAGGTGCTTGCTCTATTGCGATATTAAATTTCTTGATTTTAATAGGCTGTCCAACAAAGGGTAATTCAATCCTAGGCCCTTCTATGTCTCTGTGACCTTCAGTTTATGCAATTCTAACATATCTATGGTCATCATTCTCATCAGCATTAATATTGTAGCAATATTGTAATTATTGAAGAGGCGCAGTCCATTCCTCTTCTTCTTGCTCAAAAGGGAGGTTAGGTGCCTCCTCAAAGACCTTCTATCTTACAATTTGTAAATCCAAATCTATTGTAGGGTACTGAATTTCAAATAAGAAGGTATCTATAAAGTTTTGAGTCATTCCATACCAGTTTGTAGTGATGAGGTGAAGTTCTGCATGAATATACCAGTTGATAGGCATAGTATCCAAGGTGTTAATGAACTTATGCACCCACTATTCTTTAGGAATGTTTCCCCAGGCCTCCTCACAATTCTGCATGTGGTCCTTAGGACAACTCTGGCCTATGTATCAAACTTCGCATCCTTCTGCTTGGTCTGAAAAGCGCGTTGTCAATAAGGTTTGACATTGTACCCATTCTACGATGTTCTTATTGTGTTCTCCCCACATGTTAGCACAAGGGAAGACCCAGGGTTCAATGCTTCAACAATGGACCAACAAAACCCTAACTACCAGCCCTTTCGGAAACACCTGCGACACAGATGCAGTCTCACCTGAGGTAGAGGCAGGGGTGGTTGCAGGACTCCAGTGTCTGCAACCTTAGCTGGGACACAAATCTATGATTTTAATACCTTAACAGAGCACTTATCATTTATATATCATGCGTATTCATCCTTAGTTCACAATGCAGATAAACCCTAACAACAAAGCAGTGCACTAGTCTACAAGATATAATATGCCCAAACACTTAGCACATAAAGATAGATCAGATCGAGCATTCATTCACATTATTGAGAAAAAAGTATCAACAGATCTATATGTCATTCATCTACGTCATTGAACTAAGAAATTAAACACATCAATACATCACACAAAGCATAGCAACATAGGATATACATGGTTCACCCCCAGCCTGGGGCTATGTCCACCAACTCTTCATCTTCTTTATTATCTATGTCAATCTCCTTACATGCACAAATCCTTAGAACCCACTCTGCATAGGATAGGAGATCTACGTGCACCTCGCTAGATCCTCCTTTCCCGAGATAGGTTTAAGAACAAAGCCCTCTACACAGTCACTTGCACTTAGCCTTGCAAGATCCTTACAATATGCACAAAGCATTAACAACTATTCACACTTATCACATTGGCCTCTTCCTACATCACCTATATATCTATTTATACATTACAAAATGGGCCTAAAAATGGGTAAACGCATGGGCCGACATCCCCATACCCATTACATAATCCCAAAACCCAAAAATCCCTAAGCAAGGGGTCAAGATCCCGCGATCTCCGCATTGACTTGCACTCCACCTTCGACAGCCTATCGAAGTCCCAAAATAGGTAAAACATGACCAAGGGTCCTTAAAACTTGGTCAAGTGCCAACAAGCCCCCAACACTCACCTATGATTCGTACCGAGTCACTTTGGTCTAGGTAGCTCTGCTTCAAAATCCTTGAGCTTGGCTCGAGCTGCTTCGACTTGTTGTTGTGCCAAGGCCTCTTGCTTGGTGAACTCTTGGATAAATAATTTGTTGATAGGTTCCTCTAAGCGTTGTTCTACTGTAGTGACTACTTGTTCTAGTTCTTCTCCTTGACCTTCAATATCCTCAAATAGATGGAAAGCTTAGTCCTAGACTGGTTGGAGCCTCTGAGTCACTTCCATGACTTTTCTTTGTATATTGTGGACCTGTTGTTGAACGGTGTGATGTTCCTGGGATTGCTTCATCCTTTCAATGGCTGACAGGAGCTTCAACTATGCATGTATTGTCATTGCTTGCTTCTTTTCCTCCTATAGTTGAGACTCTAGTGCCTTTAGTTTAGGGTCTTTAGTAAGTCGCTCATAGGTGTGTGCACTTCTAATGCTAAGTTGTTTACATTCCAGAGCGAGTACTCTGATCCTCTCAACTATGCTCTGGGCAATTTATTCTCTTTGGTCTCGCATGTTCTGTGGGGTTCTTATCACTTTTTGTAGCTCTATGTCTACGATTATCTATTGAAGTTGTTGGATAGCTTCTGCAAGCTGTGCTACTTGATGCTCCATTGGTTCGTCTACATTTTTCTCTAAGCCTGTCATAGAGCGAAGTGCTATTTTGACTACTTCTTTGACTCCGAGCTTCTCTATGAGAAACTGCTCTTTCTCTTGTTGGATCTATTCTTTCTCTTCTTGGAATTTGGTGTGGAGGTCATCCTTATCCCATTGTGCAACTCGACGTTTCTCTACCACTTCCTGTTGTGCTTTCTTCAGGGCCACCATGGCCTGTTCTTTCTCTTCTTGTGCTCGATGAAGGCAAGCTTCGGTCACATCATTTATTCTGCGAAGTTGGGTAGGCTCATCCCCCAACTCTGGTTCTTCTGATGGCGGGGGCATAGTGGAAATTGTGCGGCTAGAGTGAAGGGCATGTTGTACCCCTCTTAGTTCTGTCTCAATTTTTTCATACATGGTTTCTTGCTTGGCTTTAGTGTTCTACATAATATCATGCGAAGCGTCTAATATGATTGTGATGATGAAATTGAAGTCATCAAGCATGATCATAGTCTGCAAATTAGTCTTACTTGCTTTGGATTTCTTTAGTGAGGTAGGTTTCGTTGGGGAAACCTTTGTTTTCTTAGAGGGATCATCCTCATCATCAAGATCCCTAGGCAGCGTTGCTTCACCTTGATTTTGTTTCTCTTATTTGTCGCTGGTCTCTTCTTTATATACTTCATCATTGTCTCCTCATCCAGGTGATTCTGAAGAAATTTCGTCTGATGCACTGCTCAGGTTTTGTTCCTCTTCTATATTTTTTCTTTTGTTGGTTCCAGGGATGTCATGCTCTTTGTGAGTGTCTTATGAGCTGCGAATTAGTTTGGGATCATACATTTATGTGGGGTCAGTAGGAATAAGGAGCTCTATAGACCAATTCTTAGTTATCTCTTCGAGGTCCTCCTCTGTGAGTTTATAGTGCCTGCTAGTCTGTGCGCACAGTGATATAAATAAAGTGTCAATTTGCGAGGAACTTCATGAGTGGTCTGAACTGGTGCAGGGTGTTTGGTGTCATATGAGGGACAACCCCAATATCCCTCTTTAATTGGAGATAGTATGTGTGGAATACTGTGTTTGACTGCCATTGTTTTCCCATATCGTTCGAATACCAGAGCATCATGAACTTCACAGCAAGCGGCTTGAATGGCTCAATGTCCAAGAAGTTTGCACCTTCCGGCATCTACCAAGAAGTAAATGCTATGAGGATAAGCAGCTAGCTGAAATGGAACTCATAGCCCTGATCTTGAGCTTCACAGAAATCCAATTCAATTTGTTTGACTAAGTACTTCGCCCAGTTCATTTGGATTCCTTCTACACATTTTTCAGCGAGGTCTATGATGAACCCTGTGACCTGTGTAGGTCTATTCTTCCTCACTATATTTCCTGCAATCAGTTGGCAGGCCAAGCGCACTACGCCATTCTGGATGGTAGCTACCTTGTATCCTCATGTCTCATTTTCTACATCGCCATAGGTATCCTTAATCATTTGTTCCAGGGTGCGATATCGAGCCTTCCCTAGGTAGAAGTCTTGTGGGTCTGGTCCCTACATGCTCAATCCGGTGATCCTACGGATGAATGTTAGATCGACTGTGATACATCTATATATCCATAGATATCCTTCATGGTATCATGATAGTAGGATCTTAACACACGCGTTAACCTCCTGGGGCCTTCCAAAATGTGGAATCTTCATCACATTAAATATGGTGGACTACGCGAGGTTCATAGTCCATGGTTGGGGAATTATCCTTGAGTTCTTCCCTTTCAACCTTGTCAAGTACCTATGAGGGACGAGCATATTGTGGTTCTTGCAGTCCCCTAGGTTGAAGTCGCTCAATTTCAACGTCACAATCTTATACTACTATGTTCTAACTGTGCATATCCCCTTCGGGAGGTAAGCAGTAACTGGGGTGTAATTGAAGTCTCTGGGGACACTATCATGACTCACCACGCTAGCCAAAGGAGGGATTTAGTTGGGCAGGATAGTCGGGATTAACTTTGCATTCAACAAGTCATCTTGATGCTTGGTTCTCTTCTCAGTTGCAACTTAGGATGGTCTGAATTCACGAGAAGTCGATAGGGAGGCTTGCACTCCTTTCGTCGATGAAGATAAAATCCCTATGAACATTACTTTTTGGGTCATTAGATCGATCAAGACTTCTTCTACACACATTTCAGTTGCACTGCGTTTTTCCGACATACAGGTTCTTGATCGGATAAGTCATGTCGATGAATGAATGATCAATGCAATAGACCAAGTGGTGAAATATCAGTAAACACAATGAAGTAGCAATGAGTTCTCTCATCGGAGCTGATACAATTCACAAAATTTTTCTCGGTGCAATAGTCGACGGACTAAATAGACAGTGAGTTAACAGATCTCTCCAATGAGCGAGAAGACTTCATCAATGTAGTTTTTTCCATTTTAGTGTGGTCCCAACGGTTTGATGATGAGCTTTCTGGTCATACATGTTGTTCTAACTGTTTTGGGTGTCAGTCTAATGGTTATAATGCTTCCAATATTCATATCGCTTTTCCATGGCGAAGTGCCATGTTGTGTTGTTTTGATATCTGATGAAGTTCCAGTTTTGCAAGCCTTCCTTCTGCAAGGTTCCCTCTGGAACCTTCTACAACTTTTCTATATTTTCTCTCTTCTTACTAATTTTTCTAGCCATCTTCCCTATGATCTTCGTCTCAACATTCATTTTTCCATTATAATTCTTACCTCCTTGTGGCATAGTAACTTCATGTTGTTGAGATTCTTCCGTAGGATTCAAGAGCAATACTTCTTCTCTGTTTGGGGTAGGTGCTCCATTCTTTTTTGAGTCTTATTATGCTCTTTCAACTTCGACATCTAAGTTTCTAGTTCTAAAGAGCTTCAATCTATTCTCATGTTCTTCAATCAAGTGCGCTATCCTCCTAGTCATGAAATGTTTTAATTCTTGCTTCTTCTGTTCTAAGACTTCCTCTTCTTTTCTTCTAGTTTGACCTTTCTCAATCCAAGTGTTTCCTAGTAACATAGCAAACAGGGCATTGTTCTCATTAAACTTAACAAACTCTAAATATTCCTCTGTCGAAGTTCCATGAGCACTCATAGATATCTGGGTGAGTCTTCCACATAGGGTTATCAGTTTTCCTCTAAATAATCCTATTCCTCCGAATAAAGGAATCATAGCAGACTTTCCTTAAATTTCCCAGGTTCTTTCTGTCATGATATTCACCTGTGTTTCCTCATCTAGAACACAGTCAATGTCGAAGTCTCCTATTCTTGTTTCTATGCACTCTTTTTCTTTGAAGATCTCTGATAAGTTGACATTTATGTGATCATTTAGGGTTCTTTCATTTGTAGCAATACATTCTCTGATTATTTTTTGGGTTCTGCCATGGTCTTAGTTGTTTGATCTTCCTCGGGGTTTTCTTATCTCATATTCATTCTTTCAACCTTAGCAATCATTCTAGGGAAATCCAAAACTTCATGGTCCATAGCTTTACAACAAAGACAACTAGGTCTTCTATTAGATAAATCCTTATCAATATAGCCTGGTCTTCTGCAAATGTAACAAAGAGTTAATCCTCGCTTTATCTTAAATGATCCCCAACCTTTCTTGTACTATGCAGTAGGATCACAATAACTAACCTGCAAATAATTCTTTCTATGATCCTTTTTCAAAGCACAAAGATTTCAAATCTTAAAATTTTTCATTGTTCTTACCTCTTTCAGAGCACAAAGCATTCAGATTTGACCTCTTTTCTTTGGATCTGATTTCTCTTCTTTAGCACAGAGCTTCACAAGTCAAGTAGAATATTTTAAACTAGGGAAATAGATCTACGCACAGAGCTTTCTCTCTTCTTCAGTTCCCATGAATAATCACAGTTTCAGGTCTTGGAAACATAACCATTTGTTGGCACAGGGGTAGACACAAGGTTCAATGCTTCAAAAATGCACCAAGAAAACCCTAACTATCGGCCCTTCCGCAATGCCTACGAAGCATATGCAATCTCACCCGAGGTAGAGATAGGGGTGGTTGCAGGAATCCAGTGTCTGCAACCTTAGTTGGGACACAGATCTGTGATTGTAATACCTTAACAAAGAACTTAGTAGTTATATATCATTAGTATCCATCCTTAGTTCACAACGCAGATAAACCCTGGCAACAGAGCAACACAATGGTCTACAATATCTAATACACCCAAACACTTAGCACATAAAGATAGATCAGATCTAGCATTCATTCACATTATTAAGAACAAAACATCAACAGATCTATATATCATTCATCTATGTCAAAGCACTAACAAATTAAACACATAAACAAATCAATACATCGCACAAAGCATAGCAACATAGGATATACGTGGTTCACCCCCAGCCTGGGGCTACGTCCACCAACTCTTCATCTTCTTTATTAACTCTATCAATATCCTTACATGCACAAAGCCTTAGAACCCACTCTGCATAGGACAGGAGATCTACGCGCACCTCGCTAGATCCTCCTTCCCTAAACTAGGTTTAAGCACAAAGCCCTCTACACAATCTCTTACAGTCACTTGCACTTAGCCTTGCAAGCTCCTTACAATATTCACAAAGCATTCACAACTATTCGCACTTAGCACATTGGCCTCTTCCTACATCACCTACATATCTATTTATACATTACAAAACGAGCCTAAACATGGGTAAACCCCTGGGATGACATCCCCATGCAAGTTACATAATCCCAAAACCCAAAAATCCCTAAGCAAGGGGTCGAGATCCCGCGATCTCTGCTTTTACTTGTGCTCCGCCTTTGAGAACCTGTCGAAGTCCCAAAATAGGTCAAACATGACCAAGGGTCCTCAAAAATTGGTCAAGGGCCAACACCACCATCTAGCTGGTGTGGCTTTGAAGGCTTCATCCAGTGCCAACATCCTTTGTTGTACTAGTACAATTTTCTCAAATTCAGCTAAAAATGTCTCTAGGTGATTCAAACCATCAAATGTTAGAATATTTCTTAATTACGTGTCGATCCAATGAACTTAACTAGTTAGCCTAGAACATCATTGTGTGGAGACTTCATACATCCAGTTCTGCCAATTTTCTAATGTCTCTTCTTAATCTAATGAACACACACTTTCACTTCGCCAACTGAGGTTTCCATCTGTTGTAGGATTTATGTAATCCTATTGTCTTGTTGTCAACTTGTAAATGTTCTTTGGGTCATATGCACAGTCTTCTTCCCTGATAGGTTATGTGTATCTGTGACCTTCATCTGGGTCTAGAGGTGCGATGAATTTAAAGCCATTACCTTCAAATTTCATTCTTCTCTTCTTTAGGTAAAAAATAGTCGAATTGTGAAAGCCCAATCAATTCCTAACAGCGCAGGATAGGGAAAGCTATCATCAACAATTTCAATCACTTTGAAATCTGCAAATGTCCTTATCCCATCAATGTCTACAGGAACATGCTCTAGTCTACCAAAGGGGTTCACCACCTGTTGACTAGACATCTTGAGCCTGATAGGAGAGTAAATCCGTCTAGGTTTTCCCATCAATGCCCAAGTCTACTTCGTCATAAAATTCACTTATGATCCAAAGTCGAGGACCACATAGTCCACATCGTAATATCCAATCTGAGAACTAAGGTGTAATTAATTGTTCTTTATCCTTTTCCTTGATACTTTATTCACATCTCTACTTAGCATAGGGTCTATTCTCACAATTTCATACTGTCTCACCAGGTGTTGTAATTCTTGTACAACCCTTTCATCTTTAATCAAATTTATATAGGTATATAAGAAGTCCATGAGATTTCTTACCTCTTTTCCTTGTCTAGCAGACTGATCAAATGGTGGTGCCATTTCACATTCCCTTACTTTTGGTTGTTCCTTAGATGAATAAGCTTGTCCTTCTACAAATTATTTCCTTTCCTCTTAAAAAGTATGCCTCTCTCTCCTAGGATCAAACAACTGTGCCTTCTCTGCAGTTCTTATGATCCTTGATCCATCTGCAATCTTTCCCGGAGTCACTATGTCTTCCCCTGTAACTGTGCCTCCTCTAGTAATAACAACGAATCTGGGGTCTTCACTGCGATGTTCTGCTGATATCAATTGGACTTATTGGTTTCCTCCTCGTCTCTCCTGGAATTTGGCTAACAATACTAGACAATATTCAATGACATGATCGAAGGAGTTACAATAGCTGCAAGTAGTAAAAGGGTTCTAACAATCCCTTGTCAAATGTCCTGCATGTGTGCAGTTATAGCAGATGATTTGTCCTCTACCTTGACCGACACCTCCTCCTCATCCTCTTCCTCTGAATCCACCATGAGGGTTGAAGTTTCCTCTACCTGGGGATTTGAATTGCGCATTGTTTCTTTCTTGTTGTACTTCTCCTTGAATTCTATATGTATCCCTTGATCTTTCATGCATGAGTTCATAAGCCCTACAATCCTTCTCATCATGTCCGACAGAATTAAAAAATGTGTAGTAAATATTGGTATGTGTTTGGACATATTTTGTTAAGAACCAAATATCAATATAGCATAGAAAATCTTCAAAAAAAGTACTCAACGCCTTGAAAAAGAGAGAATTTCAGATAATATACCTCTTCGAGGGGGAAACCTCCTTTTACCCCACTTAAATGTTCAAGTACAAGATGATTCAAAATGAAAATGTCTCCTTGGCATATATAGGAGACTAGGAGGCATAATTACAACTAATGGCCTAAAGCCGACATAAATAAAATAACATTACTAATCTAATATGCCCCAATTAAGGGGTAATGAGCCAATATTAGGGATTAACATGCCCCTCCCCTCAAGACAAGTTTTGTTCGCAATGCTTGAATAACTCTGGATGCTTCTGTATAAAAGACTCATATTCCCAAGTGGAATCTTCAGCCGGTAGTTTCCTCCATTTAATGAGATACTCTGAAATGGATCTATTCCTCAGTTTGTGAATTCTTGTGTCAGTGATGGCTTCAGGCTCCAATATGATTTTTCCTTCCTCATCAATTTCTGGCAATATAGTTTGAACTGGGATCTTGTCACCTATAACCTTTTTTAAGCATGAAACATGGAAAACTGGGTGTACTCGTGA
The DNA here is from genome assembly GCA_009831015.1 of Picea engelmannii. Lineage (NCBI taxonomy): Eukaryota > Viridiplantae > Streptophyta > Pinopsida > Pinales > Pinaceae > Picea > Picea engelmannii. The sequence continues at coordinate 306,481 of ML800640.1, forward strand.
AGATGCAGGCAGGTCCAATTTGTATGCCATAGTACCAATCTTTTGCAACACATCATAAGGGCCATAGTACTTTGGTGATAATTTATTATCCTTCTTGGCTTGCTTGAGGGACATCTGTTTGTATGGTTGTAGTCTTAAAAATACCCAATCCCCTACTTCAAAACTTATTTCACTACGATGTTGATCTGCTTGTTGTTTCATGTGATTTTGTGCCATGGTTAGGTTGTCCTTTAAGATTTGGAGAACTTGTTGTTGATTCTCGATGTGATGTTCCACTACTTGAACCTTAGATTTTTATTTTAGAGAAGAAGTGATGGAAGGAGGGTGGTATCCATAAAGTTCCATAAATGGTATCATTTTTGTTGCAGTATGAAAGGAAGTGTTATACCACCATTCTGCCAAGGGTAACCATTTGAACCAT
>ML800640.1:319082-377490 GCA_009831015.1 Picea engelmannii
CACTTCCAGTTCCTTCTCGTCCTTGGGAAAGTATTTCCATGGACTTTGTAGGAGGTCTACCTATGTCTAGACGAAATCATGATTATCTTTATGTTGTGGTTGATCGATTTAGAAAAATGTGTATTTTGATGCCTTGTACGAAGAAGGTTACAGCTGAGAAAATGGCACAAATGTTCTTTCAAAATGTTTGGGTACATTTTGGATTGCCTAAATCCATTATTTCTAATCGGGATTCTTGATTTGTTGGAAGTTTTTGGTCGAGTTTATGGGCACTCATGGACACCAAACTAAAAAAGAGCACAACTTTTCATCCATAAACAGATGGTCTGACAGAAGTGGTAAATCGAACAATGGTGCATCTTCTTCATGCTTATTGCAGCAAGCATCCTAAACTTTGGGATGAGCATTTACACTACATTCAACATGCTTACAATCGAGCTAAGCACTCTTCAACTCAAATGTCGCCATTTGAAGCATGTTTTGGCTATTTGCCCAAATCTCCTTTAGATTTTATCTTTGGGAAGGATATTTCTATTGAAGGTCAATATGACATTGATAGGGAAGAAAAGTTCATTGAACAAATTCAGTCGATACATCAAATAGTGCAAGAGCAGTTGGAAAGGAGTCAAGTCAAGTACAAGACGAGACATGACAAGCATCGTGTTGATCAACGTTTCCAAGTTGGAGATGAAGTTTGGATTTACATCAGTAAGGAGAGGCTTAAAGGAGAAGGTAAAAAATTGAAACCAATTCTATATGGTCCTTTCAAGATTATCGATAAGATTGGTAACAATGCCTTTCATTTAGATTTGTCTCCTTATATGCAAATGTATGCAGTTATTAATGTTGAGAATTTGAAATTGTATGAGCCTCCTTTGATTGATGATCAAGGAGAGCATGTTCAGATTCCTTCTATCGATGATTTTTCCCCAGAATATCTTACAAAATTGCATGAAGACACCATCCTTGACAGGAGAATGCGAACTTCAAAATGAGGAAATGTGGAGTATTTTCGAGTTGGTCTTAAAGATACAAATCCAAGAAAAGCCAAGTGGATTGAGGTTGGAAAGGTGAGGGAGCTATACCCTCATCTTTAGATAGACTAAAAATAGTCTTTTGGAGGTCCAAAAGCTTTCCAATGGGGAGGTGTGATCGAGGGGATCAAATTTTGCTCAAAAATTCAAAGTGCTTGGAATTGCTTCAAATCAAATGAGAGCTTAGACCTTGTCATTACGAACCCAACACAACTTGTTTGGGTTAAAACGAACGTCGGGAGTGAGAGATATCGCGTTCCTTTCAAAATGACAAATAGACAAAAAAAGGGATGTTGACTGTACAGTCTGTATAGTCCGTACGGACGCTGACGTGGTAGGTTGTATGACACGTGGCAGGCTGTACAACATGTGGTAGACAGTTGTGTGGACAGTTGTCATGTGACATGGCATGTTTGCAGTGAATGGGATGGTGACACGTTACCCAGTCAATGGCCGCCATGTGTCATATATACATTGGTTTAAAATTATGTTGTTGGCCGGAGTCGACCCCGCGACCTTCGGGTAGGGGGAGAGAGACTTCGGAAGAGCCGCCAACCGGTGTGCCACTAGTTGACCCTTGTTATATATATGGAAATATATTTATATATGTTTGCATATGGGTGCGACTGGGCTGGGGCTTAGCCCCAACCCTTGGTCGCACATTGCATTAACATATGACCCATTGCTATACCATTTGGCGCGCGCACGTAGTTGTTTTTTGATTTGGTTCCAATGGTTATACAAACAACCCGCCACTTTTCCTTTGACCATTGGTTTGTGGAACGGGGCCTATGTTTTCACTTGCGTGCGGTCATATGGGTCATACGACCTTGCCCTTGATGGTTAGGGGCTAGGTGCGCCCGTAACTATCCTATAGTTTGCACAGTTTGCGTGGTTGCATCTGGTGCTAATTTTTTACACTTAAATATGCGTGTGGGCTAGGTTGAGCCAAAAATGGTGCGTTTTGTAGATGCAGAGACAACAAGTTTGAAGGGGGACTTCCAGGAAGCCTATCTTCTTCAATTTTTGGCCAAACGAGGTGCCAAAAAAGACCATCTAGTGGTTTTTGGACGTTATGAAGCCATTGCAGCAGTCTATTTGGAATTTTGAGCATTGTAAAGAAAAATTTTGAGAACTTTGAGAAAATAATACAAATGATCCATTGGAAGCTGGACCGGGAGATGTAGCCCAAGAGAGGGGTGAATTCCTTTATCATTTGTTGTGTTATGTGTTTTCTGTTCTTTGTTATTATTGTTGTTTATATGCATCTTGAATGAGTAAATCCTAATAAATTTGTGTTGCAAAGTTGATCCATTTGCATTTTAACACATAAAACTTAACTTGCAAATATTTTCAAGAATACAAGTCTTCTTCATTTTTAGATCAATCTAACACAACAATGCAATAATAGTCTAATAGATGGCAAACAACACAACATCAATCACACAAAACAAAAAGATATACGTGGTTCACCCTCTCCCTAGGGATACATCCATAGAATTGTGTTTCTTGATATATTGGATGAAAACATGCAGTTCTATCTGCGCACTTAGCTGCAGATCTCTCTATCTCTTCCTCTCTTCCCTCCCTACGCACCCATCTGTAGGGTTGATCTTTGCACCCAGCTGAAGATCTTACAATACATAGTCAATATCGTTCTCAACAACAGTAATAGTAGTGGCCAACAATCAATTATTGAACAACCCTCTCAACTCTCCTAGACCTTTATTTATACATTACATGAAAAAATTCTAGGTGTCAAAACCCTGGATCCAAAACCCTGGGTCCAAAACCCTAGGTCCACTTGACCCATGATTTAAGGGATTCACCCGCCTGTCTTTCCTTATTTTCTGTGAGGTTCTCAAAAGAACTCATTGATGTCTTCTTCTTATTGATGAGTTTTCCATGATCCATCTTCCTTACTTCTTTATCTTCCTCAATCTTCTCTTCCAATGGGCAACTTTTCCTTTATTTTCTCCTTCTTTTCTGCCTCTTTTCTGCTTCTTTTCCCACTTCGACCCTTCCTCGATTTATGTGCCTTCCACATAGTTTGTACTTCACCTTTCTTCCTTAATATTCTCTTCATTACATATCCAGGGGCCAACAAAAATCCATTATGGAAAGAAACCATGCAAAAAGAGTATCAACAAAAATCCATTATGGAAAGAAACCATGCAAAAGGAGTATGACTCACTCCAAAAGAATGAAACTTGGCATCTGGTTCCACTTCCACCAGAAAGGAATATTTTCAGGTGCAAATGGGTCCATAGGATCAAGAGGTACAAGGCTAGACAGGTTTCCAAAGGACTTCATCATATCCATAAATATTTCTACATCTTCATGAAGACTTTCAATGAGCAGAAGTTTCATACTTTGCGGGATCATCTTGCAGTGAAGAACACAATTGCGTAGAAGTTGCCATTTTATTCTTTTGATGCATTGTCTTTTGAGGGGGGGTTTTGTTCCCATGTGGTTTTCCCTCTTTCCTAATTTTTATTCAGTGTGCATTAGTTGCAATGTACATGAGTACCTAATATGGCCTAGTAGCGAGGACTCCTTTTTTACTCCATAGTGATGTTCAGGGGGGATGTTGGAGAAATTTCTATTCTCGGCACACTAGTTCATTGGGAGTTAAATAACTAGTTCTATTTTAGACTTTCTATTTTATATCATCAATATTATGTTATTATGCATGTATGCATTTTGCTATTATAGAATGTTATGTCTTATATATGAGTGTATTCCACTCATTCATTGTATCGTATTGATCATCATCTATGTATCAATCATCATCTCATTGGAGTAGTGTGAATATATTTTCTCATTCTTCCATATTGAATCTCTCTTCCTTTCCTGATAAGCTTTGTTTGTACTTTATTTAGCTAGATCTCCTATGCATGTTTTGATGAAACATTGACAATCTTTAGAGAAGTCCAAAAGAATTCTAAGTCTGAAGTGATGGTTCAAACGAAGAATAATCTGGAGAAGGTGTGGTCTGAATTGAGGAATGAAGAAGATGATTCAAATGATTCGATTGAATCAAATGAAGAGGTGGAACAAACAAACTCGGTTGTAAGGAGGTCTAAACGAGTAAGAGTATAGTCTACCTGACTTCCGTTCCACATTTCTGTTAACTTCCATTGACAAGGATAGGCTCTAGAAGGATGCCATGATCAAAGAAATGTAATCCTTGCACAATAATGAGACATGGGATTTAGTCGAATTACCTTGTGGAAGAAAACGCATCGGTAGCAAGTGGATATTCAAGAAGAAGATGAACACAACAGGTCAATTCGAGAAATTCAAAGCTCGACTGGTAGCGAAAGGATATTCCCAAGTCAAAGGAGTCAACTTCAGTGAGATTTTTTCCCTTGTTGTAAACTTCCATTAGAGTGCTAATGTCTCTGGTTGAAACATTTGATCTAGAAATAAAACAGATGGATGTAAAGACAATGTTCCTACATGGGGACCTGGAAGAAGAGATCTACATGAAACATCCTGAAGGATTTGTAGTGGAGGGAAAGAAATATTTGGTGTACAAATTGAAAAGATTCCTTTATGGTATAAAAAAATCACCAAGGATGTGGTACCAAAATTTCAACACATACATCCTTAGTTTGGGATTTGTGAGAAGCAAATTTGATCATTGAATATATTCCAAGGAATAAGGTGGATGTTTCATATATGTAGCATTGTATGTTGATGACATGTTGTTGATCAAAAACAACATGAAAGCAATAAAAGAGATGAAGAAGTAGTTATCCTCCAAGTTCGACATGAAGGATCTCGGAGAAACAAACATAATTACAGGAATGGATGTCAAGAGATATTGAGAGGATAGGAAGCTCTAGTTGAACTAGAAGAAATATATTGAAACAATCTTGAAATGTTTCAACATGCAAGATTGCAAACTTGTAAAGGTGTCAATTCCTGTGGGACCAAGGATAATTTTTGAACTGTTTCCAAAGACACAAGAATAAATAGAGGATATGGCACATGTCTCCTATGAAAGTGTTATTGGTAGTCTAATGTATGTGATGGTTTTCACTCGATCAACCATTTCCCATGCACTGGGAGTGTCGAACAGATACATGTAGACACTTGGAAAGGAGCACTGGCCAATTGTCAAGAGAGTATTCAGGTATGTGTGTGGCACAAAAGAATATGCTATATGCTACCAAGGAAAACTTGGAGTTGACAGTGAAGTAAAATTACATGGCTTTGTTGACATAGACTAAGATGGAGATCTGGATTGATGAAGATCGACTAGTGGATATGTGTTCAAGATGTTCAGTTGAGCAAAATTTTGGATGAGTAAGAGACATGCGGTTGTAGCCTTATCAAAAACAAAAGTTGAATACATGGAAGCCACTCATGGAAGCAAAGAAGAAGTATGGTTGCAATGGTTTTGTTCATGGATTGAGTTTGAGCAGAGAGATATGAAGATAAATTGCAGCAATAAAAGTGCAATATTTATGGAAAAGATCCTAGCTTATCATTCCAAGAATAAGAATATTGATGTACAATACCATTTCATGAGAGACATGGTGGAAAGCAAAAAGGTGTTGCTGGAAAAAGTAGACACTTTGGAAAATGTTGCAAACTCTTTGATCAAGTCTGTGAGTGTTGTGAAGTTTTCTCGATGCAGAGAGGCAATGGGCATTATTTCCCTGGGTCTGTGAAAAGAAGTTCAAGAATATCCTAGTTTTAGCAAAGAAGACAACAAGTGGGAGAATGTTGGGTTGTTATATTCTTTGTAGTGAAATTCGAACGTTGAGGTAGATCGATCGGATAAAGTCAAATTTGAAGTAATCAACAACAAGTTGAAGAGGTAAACCAACAAGAGGTCAGTAGGTGGTCGTGTGGCAACTGACTGAAGATGGAATGAAGGTTAATTGGTAGTCGACTGGTAATCCGACCTAGTATTTGACTGTAACAGAATCCCAAAATTCATTGGATTTGTAGCCAATGGTCTACGTGGATCTATAACCATTTTTGGGCACCTTTAATTATGTTTTTTTCTACTCTAAATCCTATAAATAAGGTGTGTTTTAATGTTGTAAAAGATCATCTTTAGAGAAATCATTTTAGAGTTTGTTGGTCATGTATATGTAAGTTGAATTGGCTATAGGGTTGTTATTTTATAAAGAAAGAAGTTATGATGTCGATTGTGTCTTAGGTATAGACCAAGGTTAGGAATGTAACCTTTTATTCTAAATGAATAAGAAAACAAGAGAGAAAGACACTCAAGGAATGTTTGTTTTCCCATTTGGGTTTCCAAGGTATAATCTTTGTGTACTGTGTGTTTTCTTTGTCATATATTTTATAGCTCAAATAATTATTCCTCTCTTATGTTAGGTTAAGCATGGAAGTGTACAATTTCCTTACATGTGTATACTAGCATTCTTTTATTCTTTTTCAGGATTTCATAATATGAAAAAGACAAAAAAAACAAATAACAAAAAATGTGTTTGGGAATGAATCTTCTATATCTATATTGGAAGTAGTTGTTTCACCTCTGAACAAATCACAAAGTTTTGAGTCAAGTTTCAATGGTTTGGGTTTAGTATGGATTTAGGAAATTGATCCAATTACATAGAGTCATTACTCCTCTAATTGGCTATTCTTACAGTCACTATGGAGAGTCTATTGTTTCCTCTTGCACCATAGACTTATGTCAAGGATAATTTTCAGTCTGTTTTGTCTAAGTCACATTATGTGGCGTGTTCTTGTTCAAAGGAAGTTAACTTATGTTAGTCATTCAACAAAATTATTGTCTTTGCAAGTCATCCTTCCCATGTATCAAGTATATACCAAAATCAAAAGTATCATTATCCTATACTCATGCTGGTATGGAAGGTCCTCATTGACTTCCTTCTATTGGGTTAAGATCTTATCGAATACAACAAATTTCTCTGAGAGTTTAGCCTAGAGGCGCACCCTAGCCCTATTTGCATTATTGATAAGTAACCTTGTTCTCAATAGATGACATTCCATCATTTCCTGTTGACTGAGTGGTTTCCATTGTGTTAGACAACAAGAAAATAATTCACACTGTTATCACTCCAGGAAACTCTCCTAGGATGTATATCAGAGATGCCTGGTAACTTAACCTTTTTGGTAACTATTTTCTCAATAATGGGTGTGGATTTGGATCAAGATGAATATATTAATCGCTGGTTTGTATCTTCAATACAGTCTAGCTATATTCATGCAATACAAGGCCTTCAAGAGCTATTATCAGATAAGTTTGTAAATCAAATGGATAAGAAAACTAATCCATTAACCAGAACATACATAGGCAATATATATGATGGGTCAACAAACTAGCCAAATATGCTTATGATTCTTGCTTAACAGTCAAAAGTAAGATGATAGTTACCATGGGACCATTAAACATAGACAAACGAATGATTTCAACTCATATGCATAGACAAAGATGAAGGAGAGTCTGACAATAACAAATGAAAGAAGCTTGAAGGCTTAATATATTACAAAAAGTGTCTCTTTACAATAACAATGGATTATAGAAATCAAAATCGAACCCAGTGTTCATCAAATGTTCTTGGATTTATAGCCTTTTACAAACAGTTTCCAGATCCTAGATTACTGGATTGAATTTTGCCAAAAATAGAAAATCAATAACTGGCCCAAGTAGACTAGATCAATTCAACTTCTCGACTAATCTTTATGTTCTTTAGATTCTAGGCAGGTGTAGTGAGCCTTCCGAGGCTGCTGGATCTCATGTGATATGGGAGGAGTTGAACTTGACACCTGTTGACAGTCAAACAGTGTTATATCCTTGACAATAGCTAATCATTGTTTACCTTTTCTGTCTTTTAAAGCACCTCCAAAACCTAAACAAACTCTTGATAAAGATGTCATTAGTTATCTTCCATCGATTGGAACCATTTATGAGTCTTTTGAACAAGAAAAACTTGGAACTGTGCAAAAACTTTAGATTTCTTCCTTATCAGTGCTTTCGGTAGCTAGAGTAAATAGAATTCGGGTCGATTAGCTACCGAAAGTTCTTCTTTCGGTGGCTAATGAACAATCGATATGTTCGCCTAAGACACCAAAACCTGAGATTATCAAAATTTCAAAAATACCCTTGTCTTAGCTCAAAAACGCCTCAGGACTGGTCTTTTTAGGCTTCTGTATCTTGCTCAAATTTTGTAGGGTTACTGGATGCCTCTGGTTCATTGCACTAAACTGCCACCTCTGCAAGGGTCTCAAGAGAAGCATGAGCCTGGTGTTTTGAAGACATTGATTTTTTCCTCAAATCCCTTACCTTTTTCTTCAAACCCTAAGCTACTCTCCATAAATTGTTGTAGTCCTTTACGATCTTGTTTTTTTTTTTCTTCTCCTTTATGATTTTATGGGCTAATATTTCCAAAGATGAGTTGCTTTCTGCAAAGTTTTTTGATAGAGTTTCATACCTAGTTTTAATTACCTTTCTAGCACTTCTTGCTCGACCAGCTTCTTCTTAAGTTTCTTGATTTATTTTGATTTATTCTACTTCACTCGTTTGCTAGATGAGGAATCTGCAATTTATGGTTCTTGCTCTTCTCAGGGTGTAGGTGATGGAGGATTCTCATAACTTTTTGTGTATATATCCACAAAAACATAATTGTCACACCCTGTGGTAACTAAATTTTTGTGCCTTGTTTCAAACTGCTGCCCTTCATTCTCTGAGTCTGTGTAAGGAAGATTTAGAATGTTTTTGTTCGTTGGAGATTCTTTGGCCTTTTCTTCTTCACTGTTGAAAATTAATTTCTTCTTAGCTTTGCCTATCTTGGAGGAAGGAGAGGGTTTATTTAATGGGGTTGGAGAGATATCTGTCCTCCTCCTCTTTCCACTTCTAGGAGTGGAGGACTTCTTGGAATGAGGACTCTTTTTTCCCTCTGACTGAACCTTGGTCTAGAAATCATTCTAGAATAAGAAGTAATTCCACTCTTTACCTCTTCTTTGTAACAACTCACAAACCAAAAGTTTGATTAGTCTATGGTGGGATAATCTTCTTGCAACTTGATTAGGTTTGGCCTTGACTTGATGAGCCATCTTGGATAATCTCCGATGGAGGAAATAGGGCAGATTGAGTGGTTTTCTACCAGTCAAATGGTTTATAAGTTTAAAATAGTAAATCATCACCCTGTTGTATTGCCCTTCACAGGTTATATAAACCCTTATAGCTTTCAATATCTGCTACCATTTCTCTTCAAGTAAAGATACAAGAATATCTTTCTTCCATATTAAACCCCTATGTTCTGGTCTTAAATAGGTCCTGAATTCAACATTTTTAATAATAGTCGTTTTAAACCATTTCTATAAAGTCGTGGGAAGCTATGTCACTTTGGCTATGAGGACTTCATCTATCTCAAATTCATCACGACCGATGATTGATTTCTTTCCATTGAAATTGAGGGAAAAGGCCTATGCCACATGTTGATGAAAACTCTGTAATTTTTTGCAAATATTTTAACACCCTACATCCTTGAACATTTGGCATACCTTTCTTCATTTTCCATGACATTTTCGCACACCTGTGATCGAAGGAGCAGATTTCGGGAAGAGTTACATTGCGTAGACTTAGCGAAAATCGGCTCAGCTGTGATAAAATTGAGATAACTGAGGTGATATTTTAAACGTGGCACTGATTGCAAGGAGTGCAGTGAAATGGTTGATGGTTTGCAGTAGTCATGGTGAATAAATGAAATAAATGGAGAGTACATAAGCACATGGGTTAATGATATAGCGATCTAGAGAGATTAGCTTATATCACAGAGGGATCAACTTCCGGTCGTGAACAGTTCTTTCTCCAGTCCTTTTGATGGCTTGTGCAATCATGGAAATGTTGAACCTGTCAGTTGAAAAGTGTGATAGGACATGCTGGGTCTTTCCCATCTTCAATGATTTCGGTGGCTAAAATGGCCCTGGATTCCTTTATTTAAGCTTCTGAAAGCTAAGGCTTTTGGTGGCTAATGAACAATCAATATGTTCACCTAAGCCACCAAAACCTGAGATTTGAATTAGATCAAACAAAAACTAAACGAAATTTTATTCAAAATTTATTACATGGGTAAAGCTTTGAGAAATGAACCTTAAAAAAATTAAAAAGTGCCTTTTTAAAAGACTCCCTATTACCTAAGATGAAAAATATCGATTGATTTATTTGAGGAGATAACACTAGCTCCTATTAGGGGTGAAAGCCTCCCTACAAGGTTTCAAGAACCACAGAACCAATGCCTTTCCTAAAAAATTAAAATTTAAACCTATCTACTAGTGTTTCCATTGGACATGGAGTTATTCTGTAAAAACAAAAGATGAAAAATAAAATTACAATGACAAGGCTTCAAAGCCTTAGATAAAATAGAGTTTCATAAAATGCCCATTGACTGGGCCACCAAACATTTCTTCACCTTCCAGACTTTGTAGAATGAAGGTGTTGTTGTGTTGTACTTGATTTATCATGAAAGGACTGGTCCACATAGAGTCAACCTTGACATGCTTGCCTTTATCTTGTCTGAGGGCATCCCACTTCAGAACGCAGTCACCAACCTAAAAATCATCCACCTTTGCTTTTCTGTCAAAAGTATCCTTGATCCTCTTTTGATGAGCCTATGAATTATCCACCAGTTGTTCTCTGACCTGCTGCAACTCTACCAAGTCAAGCATTCTTCTTATCATAACATTTGATTTAGTTTGTTCCTCATGAAAGAACTTGGCCACTCACAAAACTAGCTGAATAGAAAAAATGGCATCAGTTCCATAGACCAGTTTGAAGGGAGAAGTTCCTATGGATTTCTTGTTAGTTACCCTGTCTGCCCAAAGAACAAACTTTAGTTTAGAATCCCAATTCTTTTGATTCTCCTTCAACAACTTTCTGATGATTCTAATTAGACTCTTATTGGATGACTCGGCAAGGCCATTACCTTGAGGGTAGTAGGATGTAGAGTGTACCAATTGAATTCCCGCTAATTTGCACATGTCAACCAATGCATCATCTTTGAAATATGTTGCATTATGTGTCACTAGCCTTTTTAGGCAACTGAATCTACTCAGGATGTTCTCATAGAGAAATTTCATGACGACCTGACGAGTGGCATTTTATGGGGATTGCCTCTATCCATTTTGTAAAATAGTCAGTGGCTACCAAGATCCATTTATGCTGACCATTAGATGAATGATTAATCTCACCTATGAAATCTAAATCCCACTGCTGAAAAGGACCACTCACTACAATAGGTCTCAGGGAAAGATATTTTAGTTGTTGTTTTCCTGTGGATCTTTGACATTTGTCACAAGATTTCACAAAGGCACACACATCTAAAAAAAGAAAAGGCCAATAATACCCAACCCTTAAAATCTTATGAGCTATGGTCTTACAGTAATGATGGCCTCCATAGATACTTGAATGAAACTGATGTATGACTTCAATTGAATCTTCTTTGTTCAAACATCTTAGTAGTAAACCAACAAGATCTTTCCAATACAAAAGATTATTATTAATGCAAAATTTAATTGCTCTAAGCTTAAGGGCTCAGGCTTGAGTCATGCTAAGTTTAGGAGGAACTTCCAACTTCTGTCAAAAATTAATAATACCTAAATACCACTCACATGAAAAAAAATGCTCATCCACCTGTTGGTTTTTATGTTGTCCTTCCACTGTTGCCTCTATCTGCAAACTTGTTGAACTTTCCCCAATGAAATTTATGTCCAAAAGATCATAGTTTTCTTCCGTCAAAAGCTTGGCAAGGCCTTGGCATTTTACCAGCTTAGTGGGTTTCACTTCTATGTCGAGCTCGATTAGCTTTTTGATCCATTTATCTCTCTTCCCATCAATACCAGGCTGAGTCAAGACATCCTTCACAGAGGCTGAAGGAACATAGGTGATAACCTTTGCATGGAGGATATAAATTTGAAATATTTTAAAGACTTAATGAGAGCATAAGCTTGTTTTTCTATAGGATCATACCTTAGTTTAGTGTCTCTGAGTGTTTTGCTGAAAAAGGCCACTGGGTGATCAAGACTTTCATCATCTTTTTGTAACAAGACTGTTGCCACAGTGTCATAGGAAGCAAAAGAGAAAATATAGAAGTTCTTGGTGTAATTCAGACTGATTAGAGTGGGTGATTCCATGATATCCTGTTTGATATCCTAAAATGATCTTCTTGAATTGTCTGTCCACTTTATCTCAGACCCCTTTTTAAGCATAGAAGTTATGTGTTTCACTAACTCAGCAAAATTTGGAATAAATCTTCTAACAAAATTTATCTTACCAAGTAGAGATTGGATATCCTTCTTTGAACTTGGTATGTACAACCTATGAGTTGCTTCCACCCGAGCTGGATCAATTTTCATACCTTCTGCTAAAACGATGTGGCCTAGGAGCTTGCCCTTCTTGAGAGAAAATTTAGACTTTTTGGGGTTCAATGAAATCCCGAACTGACTGCATTTCAGAAATACTCTTTTCAGATGCTTCATGTGTTCTTCATGACTACTGGAATAAACTGTGATGTCATCAAGATAGATGAGGAAAAACTTGTCCTTTTCTCCCATGAAAGCTATGTCGATGGCCCTCTGGAAAGTGGCCCTGACATTCATCAACCCGAATGGTATCTTGGCGTACATGAAGGTACCCCAAGGAGTAGTAAAGGAAGTTTGTTCTTGGTCATCAGGATGTACAAAAATATGATTATAGCCTGAGAAACCATCTAGAAAAGACATGACAGTGGGCCCTGAAATTCTTAGCAGCAAATGTTCCATCTTGGGTAGGGGATAGTTGTCTTTCTTTGAGCATTTATTTAGGTTTCTAAAGTCAACACATAACCTGATCTCACCATTTTTCTTTCTCACTATCACTAGATTTGCAATCCATTTAGAGTATCTTAAAGGGATTATAATTTTGGCATCAACAAGATTTTTTATTTCTCTTTCAATTATAGGAAATAGGAGAGGACTGATAGGTCTCAGTTTGTGTTTGAAATGGATGGTGTCTTTCTCAAGGGGAATCTTATGTTGAATGACCTCAGGATCATAGGTTTTCAGATCACTATATTTCCAGGAAAAAACATCAGTGAATTCCTTCATAATGCTGCAATATTTAGACCTCTGATCAAAGGTTAATTCAACGGACAACTTTATGAATTTAGGATGATTTTGGCTTCCTATATTGTGCTCACGGACATCAGGATCTTTCTCCTTATTATTATGTTTGTAGGGGACATCGTTATGATCGAAAAGATTCTCAAGAGGCACCAAACCCCGAGGTATATAATTGTTGGGCAGATAAATGATATCAAGTTGACCCATTTTTCTTTTTAGCTTAGGCTTCTTGGATTCCTTTACATTTTCATTTTTCTGGTCAATATGCATATCAGAAAATTCATCTACCACCTAGAGAAATCTACTAAGCTCATCATCATCTTCAAAAACTTTCCAATATTTAATATTGTCGGGCAGGGATGGTCTATATTTGACTTGGATTTCATAATTAAGTCTGGGAGGCATGGGAGGAATAAACATACTAGCTGAAACAACAAGGGAATCAACAAGATGATGCATAGCTCTGGGTACATAAGAAATGTCAAAAATGGAAAATGAGTCCCTGATTTTCCATACCTCATCCCTGTAGGCTTTCAATCTGGCATGTTTTTCTTGGAAAGTACTGTTCACTTGTTGTATGATGAGATTCGTGTCTCCAAACACTTTTAGTCCTTTGATTCCCATTTCCTTGGAAGATTTTAATCCTAATAGAAAAGCCTCATACTCTACTATATTATTAGTAGTTTTGAACTCAAGCTTAAAAGACAAATGCATAGCCTCTTTCAAAGGAGAAATCAAAACTACACCTACACCTGTTGAGTCTTTGGTACTGGCACCATCAAAGAACATGGCCCACACGAGAGTACTCTCTCCATCATTTTGCTGACAAGTAGGCTTTGTGAGTTGCAAAGGAGCTGGATGAGAATCATCTATTTGAAGAATGCATGATCCAAAGTTTGTGTCTAAAGCATAAATGGGATGGTTTACATAATTTTTTCCATCATTAATGATGTAGGCAAGTTGATTCTCTCTGTAAAGTCTCTTTAGCTCTCCTCCAAACACCGATATTGTAGCATAAGAAATATCCATCTGCAAGGTTCCCCCTAGCCTTTTTCTCCATGAACACAACAATAGGAGGCCGAACTTGGGTGGGATATCAGCCACTACAACGTCCATTACCATGTTTCTCATTGGCAACTAGGCAAGGTTTATAACAAGGTATTTTATGAGGCCGAGGCATATGACTTTCCTAGAGTCAAAAGAGAAGAGGTCATGATAATTTTTTGTGACATCAAGCCCAAGTTCATCCATCAATGCTTTAGGCATAAGATTGTGTGACGCTCCCGAGTCAAGCAAGAAGTTGTGAAGGATCTTGTCATGGATATTTAGGGATATGTAGAAGGGTGTACAAGAGTCATCTCGATCTTCTACCATAGGTCCTATAGTCACTATGGGCTTGTCATATTGTAGGTTTACATAATCAGCAACTGGAGGATTCTTTGGTTCAAGGGACTTCAGGATAGTAGACTTGAAAATGTCATTCTTCATAAGTTTAGTCAATGGCATAGGTATTTTTACTTTCTGAATTTATGATTTGAAATTAAAAGAGTATGCTAATCTATCAACAGGTTTTACCTCATTAGGAGGAGCTTTGAGGGTGACTTGTTCTTTGGCTTGGGGATGCAATTGCTTCTACTGTTGTTTTGCAGGAGTAGAGGTCTATTTTATAGGAGTGGCAGGCTGCTTGGCAACAACTTCTTTCTTTTTCCCAGGAGAAACAAGCAATGGCTTTGGAGCAACAGTCTTAGATCTTAAATTGTAACCTGGCTGATCATCTGTCTGATAAAAATATTCTTCAATTCTTGCCTCATGAATCTGCTCGTCCATCTAGGCTTCCTCATATTCTACTTGTATCAAAAAGGAGGAATCATTTTCATCCCCAAAGCAATTGATGTCATCTTCCTCTTCAACTTCTTCATGAGATAGCTCATGTTCTTCTTCTAGCATTTCATTTTGGAAGGGGGCCTTGATTCTTTGAACATCAGCTGCATTCTTATCTCTTTGAAGGATCTGGACCTGCTTATTGTTCCTTCTGTAAGGAAATGCATTGGGACTCCTGGGAACATAAGCATTAGGCTCTTTACTTCTAGCTGGCTGCTGACTCTGAATTTTCATTTTTAACATTTCCGAGGTCAAGTTATCCAACATCTTGGCCATCTTTTCCATTTTGGTATTTGAAGAAGAAGGAGGGCCAACAAAAGACTTCTTTCTCTCAAATTTTCATTTAAGTTTCTAAGATGCCATAATGTTAGATTCAACCTCAAGAGAAACATCTTGCATTAAAGCGAGTGTGGTTGATCTTCTTCTCTAAGGATTAAGCAAAATTCTGGATCAAAGGCAAAAGAGTAAGTGATCTTTGTTGATGCATCAGTTTTCTTGATCTCTACAGGAATCTTGTCGAACATCTTATTAAATATTTTGGTGAAGTCTGAGACCGACTCCCCATTTTCTCTTCTTAGATTTATGAATTCAGAGATGTAATACAAGATATATCTTATTTCTCCCCAGTGTTTCAAAAACACCTCATCTAACTGCTCAACACCTGCCATTGAATTTTTTGGTAGTTCCTTGAACCACTTCCTAGCTTGGCCACCCAAGCTCTGCAAAACAATTCTGGTCCAAACATCTTCTTTTGAAATGTTAATGTTCTCAGCATAAGCATAGAAAGCTTCTATATGTTATTTAGCAGTATAATCCCCTGATCCGGTAAACTTCGGCATATATTTCTGATAATCTCCTACCGGCGTGGATGATAAGAGATTGGGCAACACAAGAAGGGCATATCTATTGGCTAAGATTTGTTCCATCTTTGTCAAAGGGACAACCATGGAAATCTTGGGGGTTGATGCAAAGGAAGAATCCTTAGAAGATGATGGTTGAGATGGGATAAGTGATACTCTAAACAATGGTTGTCTTACTTCACTGAGGAAAGAAGGAGAAGCACTGGTAGGATGACTACCCTGGGAAAAAATTCCTGAATGGAAAATAAGAGGCTCTATAAAATTGACCAAGAAGTAAGGATAAGTTTTCTTCACCCTTAGAGGAAATATCTTGTAAATTATCTTCAAGAACGGGCAGACTGGTATGAGTATGGAATACACCCTCTATAGGCTTAGTAGGTGAAGAATTCAAAGAAGAGGAAGAGTCCTTTTGCTGGAGGGATCCTACAACTTCTTCTCTCAAATTGGATGTAATAACATGCTCAGAAATAGAATCTATAACATCATAGGAAATTGAAGGTTCCTCACCCTTCAAGTTTTCTGACACAATCTCAATTTTTTGAGAACTAGAAGTTTCAGCAGAAGGGGATTCGACAAGAGGTTCTCTAGATACAAAAGAAGAAGTGTTTATTGAAATACCTAGATTAGATGCTCTTTCAGATCAGAAAGTTTGTCTTTGCAAATCTTTTCCCCTTCTAATGATCTTCTCAGGATCTGGAACTGGTGCTACCAATGGTCTTTCTTGGTTTACCCTGGTATGAGCCCTTCTGGGAGCCACTTTGTTCTAATGGAGTCACCAGATAGATGATTACAACCCAAAATGTGTCCAAACTTTGTCTATCATCAACTTTGGATCTTGGCGTCTCCCAGGGAAGCTGAGCTTCAGTCTCCTCTCCCTGGCAACAATGCCAATTTGTTATCACTCCAGGAAACTCTCCTAGGTTGTATATCAGAGATTCCTGGTAACTTAATCTTTTTCGTAACTATTTTCTCAATAATAGGTGTGGGTTTGGATCAAGATGAATATCTTAATCACTGGTTTGTATCTTCAAGACAGTCTATCTATATTCATGCAATACACGACCTTCAATAGCTATTATCAGATAGGTTTGTAAATCAAATGGATAAGAAAACTAATCAGTTAACCAAAACATACATAGGAAATATATATGATGGGTCAAAAAACTAGCCAAAGATGCTTATGATTCTTGCTTAACATTCAAACGTAAGATGACAGTTACCATGGGACCATTAAACATAGACAAAAGAATGATTTCAACTCATATGCATAGACAAAGATGAAGGAGAGTCTGACAATAACAATTGAAAGAAGCTTGCAGGCTTAATATATTAAAGAAAGTGTCTCTTTACAATAACAATGGATTATAGAACTCAAAATCAAACCCAATGTTCATCAAATGTTCTTGGCTTTATATCCTTTTACAAACAGTTTCCAGATCCTAGATTACTGGATCGAATTTTTCCAAAAATAGAAAATCAATAACTGGCCCAAGTAGACTAGATCAATTCAACTTCTCGACTGATCTTTATGTTCTTCAGATTCTAGGCAAGTGTAGTGAGCCTTCCAAGGCTGCTGGATCTCATGTGATATGGGAGGAGTTGAACTTGACACCTGTTGACAGTCAAACAGTCTTATATCCTTGACAATAGCTAACTGTTGTTTACCTTTTCTGTCTTTTAAAGCATCTCCAAAACCAAAACAAACTCTTGATAAAGATGTCATTAATTATCTTCCATCGATTGGAACCATGTTTTAGGCTTTTGAACAAGAAAAACTTGGACCTATGCAAAAAGCTTAGCTTTTTACCTTATCAGTGCTTTCGGTAGCTAGAGTAAATAGAATTTGGGTCGACTAGCTATCGAAAGTTCTTCTTTCGGTGGCTAATGAACAATCGATATGTTCGCCTAAGCCACCGAAACCTGAGATTATCAAAATTTCAAAAACACCCTTGTCTTAGCTCAAAAACGCCTTAGGACTGATATTTTTAGGCTTTTGTATATTGCTCAAAATTTGTAGGGTTATTGGCTGCCTCTTGTTCATTGCACTGAATTGCCACCTCTACAAGGGTCTCAATAGAAGCATGAGCCTGGTGTTTTGAAGACATTTTTTTTTCCTCAAAGCCTTGACCTTTTTCTTCAAACCCTGAGCTACTCTCCATAAGCTGTTGTAGTCCTTTACGATCTTGTTTTTATTTTTCTTCTCCTTTATGCTTTCATGGGATAATATTTCCAAAGCTAAGTTTCTTTCTACAAAGTTTTTTGATAGAGTTTCATACCTGGTTTTAAATACCCTTTCTAGCACTTCATGCTCGACTAACTTCTTCTTAAGTTTCTTGATTTCTTTTGATTTATTCTGCTTCACTTGTTTTCTAGATGAGGCATTTGCAATTTGTGGTTCTTATTCTTCTCGGGGTGTAGGTGATGGAAGATTCTCATAACTTGTTGTGTATGTATCCACAAAAACAGACTTGTCACGCCCCGTGGTAACTGAATCTTCGTGCCCTATTTCAAGCTGCTGCTCTTCATTCTTTGAGTTTTTGTAAGGAAGATTTAGAATGTTTTTGTTCATTGGAGATTCTTTGGCCTTTTCTTCTTCACTGTTGAAAATTAATTTCTTCTTAGTTTTTCCCATCTTGGAGGAAGGAGAGGGTTGATTGATTGGGGTTGGAGAGATAGCTCTCCTCCTCCTCTTTTCACTTTTGGGAGTGGAGGACTTCTTGGAATGAGGACTCTTTTTGGCCTTTGAATGAACCTCGGTCTGGAAATCATTCCAGAATAAGAAGTAATTCCACTCTTTACCTCTTCTTTGTAATAGCTCACAAACCAAAAGTTTGATTAGACTATGGTGGGATAATCTTCCTACAACTTGATTAGGTTTGGCCTTGACTTGATGAGCCATCTTGGATAAGCTCTGGTGGAGGAAATAGGGCAAATTGAGTGGGTTTCTACCAGTCAAATGGTTTATAAGTTTAAAATGGTAAATCATCACCCTATTGTATTGCCCTTCAAAGGTTATATAAACCATTATAGCTTTCAATAACTGCTACCATTTCTCTTCAAGGAAAGATATAGGAATATCATTCTTCCATATTAAACCCCTGTGTTTTGGTTTTAAATAGGTCCTGAATTCAACATTTTTAATAACAGTCATTTTAAACCATTTCTCTCCAGTCGTGGGAAGATCTGTCACTTCGGCTATGAGGTCTTCATCTATCTCGAATTCATCCCGATCGATGATTGCTTTCTTTCCATCGAAATTGAGGGCAAAGGCCTCTGCCACCTGCTGATGAAAACTCTGTAATTTTTTGCAAAAATTGTAACACCCTGCATCCTTGAACATTTGACATACCTCTAGGTGTGATTCCAGGTACCCGATATCATTGAGCTCCTTCCTCAGGGTTGATGTTCCTTTCTTCATTTTCCACGACGTTTTCACACACCTGTGATCGAAGGAGCATATTTTGGGAAGAGTTACACTGCGTAGACTTAGCGAAAATTGGCTCAACTGTGATAAAATTGAGATAACTGAGGTGAGCTTTTGAATGTGGCACTGAGGTGAAATGGTTGATGATTTGCAGCAGTCATGGAGAATAACTGAAATAAATGGAGAGTACATAAGCACATGGCTTAATGATATAGTGATCTGGAGAGCTTCACTTATATCACAGAGGGATTAGTTTCCGGTCGTGAACGGTTCTTTCTCCAGTCCTTTCGGTGGCTTGTGCAATCATGGAAACGTCGAACCCGTTGGTTTAAACATGTGATAGGACGTGTTGGGTCTTTCCCCACTTCAACGATTTCGGTGGCTAAAATGGACTTGGATTCCTTTATTTAAGCTTCTGAAAGCTAAGGCTTTCGGTGGTTAATGAACAATTGATATGTTCGCCTAAGCCACCGAAACCTGAGATTTGAATTAGATCAAACAAAAACTAGACGAACTTTTATTTAAACTTTATTAGATGGGTAAAGCTTTGAGAAATTAACCTTAAAAAATTAAAAAAATACCTTTTTAAAGCACTCCCTATTACCTAAGATGAAAAATCTCGATTGATTTATTTGAGGAGATAACACACACAATGGGATTTGTGTAGTGCCTTGGATTCCATTTTTCCCCATTGGTGGTTTCCTCACCTTTGTTGACAATATTCATTATTGGTTGTTATTCATAGGGTCTCTTTCATGTGCTATTTACATCTAGTGCATACGAGGGACATAATTCACGGTGGTCCTTACAATCTTTCATCTGAGTCCTTCCAAATCTTTGGTCTTCTGCTACTCCTCATGTTGGATGATGGGGGATGCCTTAATTCCCTCCTTCTAGCAGATCTCTTCCTATCGACTTCAACACACATTTCTCTGGGACAAGGATCTAGAGTCATTTTAGTACCTTGGGGCTTGGAGAAATCAGTGGCAAGTTCCCTCACTATTGATAATGGGAATACATCAATGTCCCATGATCGGTAGATTATACCAGGTATTTGACATCAAATCCTCTATTCACACTTGTTAGATTGTACTATGTACCTTGACACCCATTATCATTATGAGTGGGTTGTCTCATGTTTTTTAATGGTATGCATCAATGACCAATAATCAAACAGTGTCTCACTTTGTTCGACTTCAACATATATATTTACATAGTGTAGACTTGTACGATGGAAATTGGGTAAATACCTTGAGACTGTAGTAGCATCACCTATATTTTATGTTGTTGTATGAGATGCATTTGGATAGTACCACTCCACACATTCGTACTTATGAAGGATCACTTTTCCTGCTCTTTCCCTAGATATTCTTCATTAATCATGAGACATAGATCCACTAGGTATCTGTTCATGGCTATGATCTTTGTTTGACATGGATCCATCATGTGTATCTTTCGTAGCTGTGATCATTACTATATATACATCTTACATGGATCTGTGATGTTCTTGATTGGCGGCCACGCTTATCAACACACCTTAGAATGGGTATGCCCGCCTTAGGAATTGAGTTGTTCTTACATGTTTTGGTGTTGGTTTTTGTCCTTATATTGAATTCTAGAGACCTTAACCCCCATTTGACTTCTCTTGAAGACTTATAATGTATTTTGGCCATCATTTCCTATTCTAACCTCACACATTAGCGGGCATCTATTATAGAGTCAAATTCCACCTCTAAAGCTTTTATGCTCTTGTTGGCCTTATCTCTATCCTCCTTGCGAACAACTATTCCCCATACCTCCTTGAGACCTTCTAAAAAAATAAATTTGAAGGATGTGTGCACGCCCTAACAGTTATGATACCCACGTACACGTGGCCTGCTTAAGAGACACTTGCATACATGCTAATAAATGTTCAAAAAAATATAATTATGCCCAAATTAAAGATGATTTACATGATTGGTTAGTTGTTTAACTCCTTTTTCCTGTACTCAAGTGTCTCTAAATAATTGGAGACTGCATAAAAGGAACATTTTCCTCATGGAGAAATAAAATAATACTTTTCACATTTAAGAAAGCACTCATCTGGATATTCCCGCCAAGTTTGTAAGCCCATTTTATCCCTATTTTTGTTGATTTCTTGTCCTAGAAACCCTTTTTTCTAGTTTCCCTTTGATCACTAACCTTTTCTCACCAAGAGTGTCTCTCTATACCCTCTATGGGTCTGTGGTGACTTTAGTGTCAGGAACATCTTTATAGCACGAGCTAGGGTGGAGGTATCTAGGATATCTTTCGATAGGGAAACACCGCATCGAGCAAGTATAATTTGTAACCATTTTGTTTCTTTTCATTAATAATATAGAAAACTCGTTCCTTCGAAGTATCTTGTGTTATTATTGTTCATGTTTACAATGGTTTTGTATACATTTTGGTAGAATACTAATTGCTCCATTTGAACTAATGGGTACTTACTACTATAACCACCTCTCCATATAGATATACTTTTTCAAGGTTTTTGCAAGTTGCAGAGAAACCCTCGGGAAGGAGAGAAAGGAATCCATCAATCGGGAACAACACCGAACGTTGGGATCCTAGTGAGTCGATTTTCCTCTTTTTCAATAAGTTAGTTATTCTTGTGAAATTCAATTATTTTATCTTAGTTTGGTATTTAGATTGGAATGTACTTTATATATGTTCATAGGTTGTTGCAACATAGCCCACTATTGTAGGGTATTTTCCTCTAAATCACCTTGTTTGCCTCCTTAGGAAATATCTTTATGGTCTTAAGCTAGCTCCTCGAGCTTTGTATGCCAAAATGGAAAAAATTCTTCTTGACATTGGATTTTATAGATGTCATTTTGACCCTAATGTCTATACCAAAAATATAGGAAGTTACTACTTGTTCTTTATGTTGATGATCTTATCCTCACTGGTAGTGACCCTAAAATTTTAACCCATGTGAAAACCATCCTTAAGAAGAAAGTTGAAATGACAGACTTAGGCTATTTGCATTATTTCCTTGGCCTCCAAGTATTGCAACCCAAGGAAGGGATATTTATTTCCCAATCTAAGTATGATTGTGACCTTAATCTATGCTTTGACATGGATAATTCTAAACCAACCCCTTCACCCTTTCAACCTAGAGTCAAAATTATGGCCACATGTACTTCTCCTGAAGTTGATGCCACCTTGTATTGTCAAGTAGCCGATAGCCTCTTATATTTCACTCATACCCATCCTAATATTTTCTTTTTTGTTAGTCTTGTTGCTCAATATAGGAAAACAACCAATGAAATCCATTGGAAATAAGCTAAAAGGATATTTCAGTATTTTTGGGGTATAGTTCAATTTGGGATAGATTACAGTTCAAGGGGGACTCCTTTGTTGGTTGGTTTCACTAATTCATATTGGGTCGATGACCCTAATGATCAAAAGTATATTGCAAGTTATGTTTTCATAATTGGTTCTAGACTTGTCACTTGGGATTGTAATAAACAATAGGCTATTTTTGTTTCTTCAATAGAAGCAAAGTGTTGAGCAATGGTTAATGGAATTCAATAGGACTTGTGGCTGCAACAAATCCTCTTACAATTTGGATTACAAAAACAACATCCAACCACCCTCTGGTGTGACAATGAGAGTGCCATCGATCACTCCAGAGATCTAGTTCAACATCAACACAACAAACACATTGAGATACACATGCAATTAATTAGAAAGCTCATTCATGATTGAATTATTGAAGTGTTATTTTTTCCTACAAAAGATAAAGTTGCTGACATTTTCACAAAGTCTCTTACAGAAGCGGATTTTTCCAAACTTCAATCTATTTTAGGAGTTCAAAAAGTTGTCATTAAGGGGGGATAGGCTCTAATTCCTCCTTCCTTATCCTATTGTGTCACCTTTGTAATACTTTGATCCTATCCCAAGTTGTTATTTAGGGGGGATGTTAGGAGATTTACACACTTAGTAGTTCGTTAAGATCAACTTGGTCTAATGTGTCGTTAGGTTAAAGTGTATTTTTTTTAGTATACATTAGTATGCATTTGTAATCCAAAGGTCATGATATGTTCTTGACATATAGTGATATAACGACTCATATTCTCCTCAATATTAATGACTACATTGATCTGTGGCTTAGTAGCTGATTGGTCCATGATATTTATTTAAAGAGCATGGAGGGTCATTTGTCGACGATCGATTGTGAGAAACTCTTTGCAATATATTTCCTTTTGCATTAATAAATTTCCTCAAGTGGTCATGCTTTTGTGGGCCATGGATGGTCCCCATAAGGGTTTTACCATGTAAAACATTGTCGTCTTGATCTTTGAATTGGTTGTGTGAGTGGTTACTGAAGATGTTTGTCCTCTGTTGGAATACATGTGTTGTAAGACATAGAAAGAGACCCTTCAGACAAGTTTGTTTTTGGATGAGAATAATCATTGTGATCTTGTCATCTAATTGAACAATTGACACAATTGTTCCTTCATTTGATTACTGGGGATCTTGAGGATAGGGTAGAGTGTGCAAAAGATAGAGTGTGACCTTTTTGATCGGTAGTCCATTAAAAGGAGTCAAATAGTTCTTTTGATCAATCACATTTTAACTAAGAAACGATGTATTTATTGATTGATATATTGCAAAGAAAAGGTTGGTTTTGTCTTAGCATTGATAGGGTGCAATGTTTTCTCATCATTGGTGATTTCCTTGACATTACAAATAAAACAAACAAAACCATCCCCACATGTCGGTTGAATAAAATTGAGTATAAAATTTTGTACTCATAATTTCTGATTAATGAGCATATCAGTGGCCACCCACC
The DNA here is from genome assembly GCA_009831015.1 of Picea engelmannii. NCBI lineage: Eukaryota > Viridiplantae > Streptophyta > Pinopsida > Pinales > Pinaceae > Picea > Picea engelmannii. Next base: position 343,206 of record ML800640.1, read on the forward strand.
TATTCCAACTGGCTCAAAACATATTTTTTGGCAATTTACTATTTTTAGTATTTTTTGGGTCCTAAACTTCTGGGGCCATTTTGAGGGAATAAATGACGTTTTTTAATGATTGGTCAAATCCATGAACCGAAAATGGATAATTGATCCTATGAAGTAAATCTCCTCATTAATACCTTTCCAACGATCTATCATGTGTCCAAAATTGAGATCGTATGCAGAAGTTACAACCCGGGGAAATGGATTTACTAACTTACCCCAGTGGGGCCCACATGACTTTTGGCGCTTCATCTCCTAGGGTTAGGTTTTTAGATATCTATGGTTTTGGAATTATTGTTTATTATAAAAATTCTTTCAAAGCCTCATTGTACTCATCTTTTTATGAATGAGCGTAGTCATCACATCTCTTCTCAGAGATAAGTTTCCACCATTCTAGCAAGCTTGTTTTCAGTCTACATTTTACAGTTTCAACACATTTCTTATTTAATAGAAGTCAAGTTTTATTGTATCTATGTTATTATTCACTATCTCTCTATGTTAATATTATAAATATGTGTTTTTATTTCCTTTCTCTCATAAATATGGATCAATGGTATCAAAGTTGTCTTCTCCTTGTCGTTTTTTAGTGCATGTCCCTGACGCAGTTAGGGTATAGAGAGTTGGGTCTAGAGATTGTTTCTCTTGAGGAAAAATACTCTCTCACACCCAAGAAACAATCCATTTCGGGTGACAATAAATATGATGGGATAGTATATCCTCTCAAAATGTTGCTTGAGGAATCCCTTGAGCGACAGAGGAATGCGTTGATGGAAAACTTTGCGCGAATTCTTCAATGACTGCCGACAAGCGATGCATCCACCTCAAGCAGAGACGCCACCCCCTTCAAGGTACAGATCAATTTTTATATTCCTATATTTTAAGTTCAAATAGACGTGGATTCCATATATACATGGTTAAACCTTCTACAAGGGTGTTTTTTTGTCCACAACTTTTCTGATAGAGAAAATATTACAATTGCGCTCCTCAAGGCCCCCCATGTCAAATATTGTTGGGAGACTTTCTGTGAGAAAAAGGAAATAGATAAATCCACATTATTTGCATTTTCACCCACTTGGCGTTCCTTCAGGGATGTTGTTAAGGAACAATACTAACCTGTTGGAAGTTATGACAAATTGTATACAAGATGGACCACATTGAGGTAAGAAAGAGACCAAATGGCACCAGAGTTCACCAATGTCTTCCATACCTTGTGCACCAAGATGGGTATTGTCGGTACAGGGGAAAACCTAGGGTTCAACGCTACAATAGCGCACCAAAAAAACCCTAACTACCAACCCTTTCGGAAACACCTGCGAAGAAGATGAAGTCTCACCCAAGGTAGAGGCAGGGGTGGTTGAAGGACTCCAATGTCTGCAACCTTAGCTAGGACACCGATCTGTGATTATAATACTTAATAGAGAACTTAGCACTATCAGTTCATCATTATTTAACCAATATCTACTCCACAGAGGAAATAGAGCATCACATCATTCACCCAGATCTAATGTATCTAAGCACTTAACATAACGAAATAGATTAGATCTAGTAGATTCAAGCACTAAGAAAGCTCACATAGGTAAGATCTAGCATCCAGGGTCATCATAAGAACAAATCATAAACATATATATCTATCTATATCAAATCACTTAGCAAGTAAAGACATAAACACATCAGAACATCGCACAGAGCAGAATAACACAATATTTACATGGTTCACCCCCACCTTGGGGCTACATCCACCAAATATTCTCCTTTATTATATTCTTCAATCGATTACATGCACAGAGCTTCAAAACTCTTACTTCACCTAGGAGAAGAGATTTGCGCACCTCACTAGAGCCTCCTTCCTTGCATTACAACACAAAGCCTTCCACAGTCTATCACAATATCTTGCACTTAGCTTTGCAAGTCTCTCACAATATGCACCAAGCATTTAAAATCCTTTGATCACATAGATATAGAACTTAGCCATTCATCTAACATCACATAGATGCGCTTCTTCTCCTACATATCCTAGGCATATATTTATACATTACAAAATAGGCCTAAACATGAGTAAACCCATGGGCCAACATCCCATTCCCATTACATAATCCTAGAATCTAGAAGGGACCCAAAAAGGGGCCCAGATCCCGCGATCTCCGCTTCATCTTGCACTCCACCTTCGACAAGCTGTCGAAGTCCAAAATGGTCAAACTTGGCCAAGGATCTTCCAAAACTTGGTCAAGGGCCAACAGGCCCCCAACACTCACCTGTGACTCATCCCAAGTCACTTTGATGTAGGAAGTTCTGCTTCGAAATCCTGGAGCTTGGATCGAGCTGCTTTGACTTGTTGCTATGCTACAACCTCTTATTCAAAAAACTCTTGGATGACTGCATCGTTCACAGGTCCTTCCAGGTGTTGTTCAACTAAACTAACAACCCGCTCTAGCCCTTCTCCTTGGGCTTCTACCTCTGTAAACAATTGGTAAGAATTTTCTTGTACAGGTTGGAGTTTTTGAGTTACCTCCATAACTCTTCTCTGGATAGTGTGGATCTGCTTCTGGGTGGTATTCTTCTCTTGGGATCGCTTCATTATTTCCATAGTTGACAGGGGCTTCAACTGCGCCTGTATATTTTCATCTTGATACTTCACCTCTTGGAGTTGCAACTCTAATGCCTTCAATTATGGGTTCTTTGTGAGTTTTTCATAGGTCTGGGCACTGTGATCAGTGAGTTACTTACATTCCAGGGTAAGATCATTTATCCTTTCAACTGCACTCCAAGCGGTTGCTTCTCTTTTCTCTCTTACGTCTTGTCGGGTCTTAGGTACAATGCATAGCTACAAATCTGCTATGCATTGTTGTAGCTGCTGGATGGCTTCTGCGAGCTAGCTCACTTGCTATGTAACATAGTCTGCTGCCTTGATTTCTAAGACTCTCCCAGAGTGAAGTGCTTTGTTGACTGCTTCTTTTACTTTGAGTTGCTTCGCGAGAAACTGTTGCTTTTCTTACTGTGGTTGTGATTTTTCTTCATCAAACTTCACTTGGAGAGAAAGATTTTCTTGTTCTGCAGCACTACATTGCTCTACGAGTACTCCATGTACTTGTGTCAAACCCTAGGTGGCTTTCTCTGTTCCTTCCTATGATCGTCGAAGGCGAGCTTCGAATGTATCAGCTAGGTGGTGGATTTGAGTTGGCTCATCTCCCAAATCAAGTTCTCCTAATGGTAGCGGTATGGTGGAGATTGCGCGGCTGGAGTGTAGGGCCTGTTGTACCCCTCAGAGTTCAATCTCAATTTGATCATACATATCCTCTTTATTTTCTTCTTGTTTCTATGCTATTTCCAGCGAAGCATCTTGTAGAGCTGCTATGAAGAATTCGAAGTCATCAGAGGTGAGGATAGTCTACATCTTGGTCATGGTGGCCTTTGATTTCTTCCGGGAGGAAGGTTTCAGAGGTGAACCTTTCCTCTTCTTCAAGGGATCAACCTCATCTCCTTTCTTCTGTTCAACTTCTTTGTCATTCAACTCTTTGCCATCACCTCCTTGCTCTCATGATATGGAAGTAGTCTTCACAAATGCACTGTCTAATTCTTGGACCTCGTCAGTCTTCTTTGTTCTACTAGGTTCGAGTGTATCCTATGCAGTTTCTGGGCTGTCAATGTTGGATATATCCACAGGGTCTACTGGAATAAGGAGATCCACAGACCAATCCTTAGTGATCTCCTCCAATTCCTCCTCTGTCAGCTTATAGTAGGATTGAATATGTTCCTTATGTTCTTCAACGCACGTTGTGATGTAAATAAAATGTCGATCTTCGTTGAACTTCATCAAAGCCCAGAACTGGTGCAGAGTGTTCAGAGTCATGCAAGGCTCAAAATGGATGGATATCTTCAGCTGCTTGTAGTAGGTATGAACAACATCATTTGACTAGCACTGTTTATTCATGTCGCTTGAATACCAAAGGGTAGCGAACTTCACAGCTAGTGGTTCAAAAGGCTCGATGTCTGAGAAGTTTTCACCTTCTGGCATCTCCCAGGCAATAAAATCTATAAGGATCAAGAGCCAGCTGAAATGAGATTCATATCCTTGATCATGTGCTTCTCTGAAATTGAGTTACAACTGGTTCACCAGGTACTTCACCCAGTTCATCTAAAGGCCCTCCGCGCACTTCCCTGCGAGGTCGACTACAAAACCGGTGACTTGGGTAGGTCGATTCTTTCTTACTAACTTCCCTGCAATCAACTAAAAGGCGAGGCACACTGTGCCACTTTGGATAGAAGCTACCTTGTAGCCTCACGTTCCCTTCTCAACATTGTCGTAAGTGTCCTTGATCCTCAGTGCTAGAGCATGATCCATGGATTTTTCATGGTAAAACTCTTGTGGATCAGGTCCTTGCATACTCAAGTCCGTGATCCGATTGATCAGCATCGGATCAACTATTATAAGATGGTCTAACCAAAAATAAACACCATGGTAACAAAAAAAAAACATCTTGACACATGCATTTACCTCCTGGTATCTTCTGAAGTGGGGAATCTTCATGACATTCAGCAGGGTGGACTGCGCAAGGTTCACAGTCCACGACTGGGGGATTATCTTTGAATTCTTCCCCTTATTTTTGGCCAGGTACTTATGTGGGGTGAGCATGTTATAGACTTTGCGATGTCTGAGGTTGAAGTAATTGAACTTCAACATTGCAATCTTATCTTGGTCTATTCAAACTACGCAGATCCCATTCGGGAGGTACGTAGTGACCAAGGCATACTCAAAATCTCTAGGTACATTGTCTCGATTTACTTCACCACTCAGAGGTGGTATGTAGGAGGGTAATATAGTTGGGATCAATTTTGAATTCGCTAGATCATCCATGTGCTTGGTTCACTTTTCATTTGATGGTCGGGATGGTCCGGTTCCTCAGGCAGTTGACAAAGATGCTTGTAATGTTCTCGTGGATGAAGCCTGTACACCTATAGATAATCATATCTTCGACATGACTCTTTCAGTCATCAAGTCGAGGAGTACTTCTATCATAGATTCTTTGACTGCGTTGAGATCCTCGGACATACGTGCTTGAGATTAACTTAGATACTGTAATAGAATAGATAGCAAGAGCACGATGATTACTATGCAATATCAATTTAGTCCGCAGGCTCAAATTCTCGGTTGGAAAAAGTGTTCTTAGTGCATGGCACGATGGGATAAATAGGTAACTCAGTAATGGGTCGCTTGCAACGAGTATGAAGCCTTCATGAACTCTGTTATGTCCATTATGGCGTGGTCCCAACAGTCTGATGGTGAAGTGCCATGTGTCTTTGTTTTGATATCCCGACGAAGCTCCAATTTTGCAAATTTTCTTTTTGTGAGGTTTCTTCTAGATCTTTCTGCAACTTTTCAATCTTAGCTCTCTTATTACCTAGCTTTCTAGCCTTCTTTCCAGTGATCTTCGTCTCGGTATTCCTTTTCCCATTCTAATTCTTATCTTCTTTTGACATGGTCACTTCGCATTGTTGAGATTCTTTCAAGGGTAATATTCTTTCTTCATCTAGGATAGATATTTCAGACTTATGTGGGTATTCTACTATTCTTGCAACTTCGACGTCTATGTCGTTGTTGTTAAATGGCTGCAATCTGTTCTCTTGTTCTTCAATCAAGTATGTGATCCTTCTAGTTATAAAATATTTTAACTCTTGCTTCCTCTTCTCTAAGACTTCTTCTTCCTTCCTTCTGGCTTGATCTCTTTCAATCCAAGGTCTTCCTAGTAACATTGTAAATGGTGTGTTTCCCCCAATAAATTTAACAATCTCAAAATATTCTTCTATCGAAGCTCTATTGACAGTCATAGGTAGCTTGGTAAGTCTCCCACAGAGGGTTATCAATTTTCCTCTGAATAATCGTGTTCCTCCCAGTGGAGGAATCATAGTAGGATTTCCTAAAATTTCCCAAGTTCTTTATGTCACAATATTCACCTGTTTTTCCTCATCCATAACACAGTCAACATCAAAGTCTCCTATTCTTTCTTTAATGCATTCTTTTTCTTTGAAGATCTCCGATAATCTGACATGTCGGTGGTCATTCAGGGTTTCTTTCATCTGTAACAATACTTTCTCTGATTCTTTCCTAGATTCTGTCATAATCTTAGTTTTTGGATCTGACTTAGGGTTTTCTTGTCTCATGTTCATTTCTTCAATCTTAGAAATCATTCTAGGGAAATCCAACACTTCATGGTCCATAGCTTTACAACAAAGACAACGAGGTCTTCTACTAGGGAATTCCTTAGCCAGATGTCCCGGTCTTATGCAACTGTAGCATATGGTTAATTCTCTCTTTATTTTAAATGATCCCCATCCTTTCCTATATTGCGTGCTAGGATCATGGTAGCTAACCTGCAACAAATATTTTCTAGGGTCTTGCATACACTTGTTAGTCCAAACATTCTTTCTATGCATGGGTATAACATATATTTCACTAGTCTTATCAGATCTATACATGGCAAACCTTCTTTCATCTATTATTTCCCCAGTTTCCAAGATAGGACAAAATCTATCAAACATACCTAGGTTCATACTTTAGAAAAAAAAAATTCCACTCGTCTTACTTCTACAAAGCACAAAGATTTCAGATCTAGAACTTTTCACTATTCTTAATTTTATCAGAGCACAAAGCTTGTAGATCTTACCTCTTCTCTTCGGATCTGACCCCTTTTCTTAGCACAGAGCTTCAAAAGTCAAGTAGAATGTTGCGCACTAGGGAAACAGATCTATGCATGGAGCTTTCTCAGTTTCAGGTCGAATCTTTGCACAAAGATTCTTCTTGCTCAGTTCCCGACAATCACAGTTTTAGGTCTGATACTACGCACTTCAGTAGTAGATCTACACACAAATCTTCTCTTTTCTTCACTTTAATTCTCAGCAATCACAGTTTTAGTCCCGATACTTCACACTTCAGCAGTATATATACGCATAGAGATTCTCTCTTCTTCACTTTAGTTCCCAACAATCACAGTTTTAGTCCTAGGAATGGAACTATTTGTTGGTACAGGATCAGACTCAGGCTTCAACACTACAACGACGCACCAACAAAACCCTAACTACCATCCCTTTCGACAACACCTGCGAAGTAGATGAAGTCTCACCCAAGGTAGAGGCAGGGGTGGTTGCAGGACTCCAGTGTCTGCAACCTTAGTCGGGACATCGATATGTGATTATAATACTTAATAGAGCACTTAGCACCATCAGTTCAACATTATTTAACCAATATCTACTCCACAGAGGAAACAGAGCATTGTAACATTCACCCATATCTAATGTATCTAAGCACTTAGAATAACAAAATAGATTAGATCTTGCAGATTCAATCACTAAGCAAGCTCACATAGGTCAGATTTAGCATCCAAGGTCATCAAAAGCATAAAGCATAAAAAAATCTATCTATCTATATCAAAGTAGTTAGCAAGTAAAGACATAAACCAGAACATCACACAGAGCAGAATAACACAGTATTTATGTGGTTCACCCCCACCCTGGGGCTACGTCCACCAACTCTTCTCCTTTATTATATTCTTCAATCTGTTACATGCATAGAGCCTCAAAAACCTTACTCCGCCTAGGACAGGAGATCTATGCACCTCGCTAGATCCTCCTTCCTTGCGTTACATCACAAAGCCTTCCACAGTCTGTCATAATCTCTTGCACTTAGCTCTACAAATCTCTCACAGTATGCACCAAGTATTTACAATCCTTTGATCACATAGATCTAGCACTTAGCCATTCATCTAACATCACATAGATGTGCTTCTTCTCCTACATAGCCTAGGAAACTACTTACAGATTACAAAATAGGCCTAAACATGGGTAAACCCATGGGATGACATCCCATTCCCATTACATAATCCCAGAATCTAGAAGGGACCCAAAAAGGGGATGAGATCCCACGATCTCCACTTCATATTTCACTCCACCTTCGACAGACTGTCAAAGTCCAAAATGGTCAAACTTGGCCAAGGATCTTCCAAAACTTGGTCAAGGGTCAACGTGTATCAAATATTTTGAGCAACATCTGGTGCTCAAGTACTGCGATGGTATGCATAGATACATATAGACATAAATGGAGTTTTTGGACATCTCCTCCTTGGGTTTGGCCTATCGATATGTCATCAAAATTGAGCAGAAGCTTAAACAAAAGACAGGACAGTTTGGGTCTAGGAACCCCTCACAATAGAAGAAGAGCAAGGGCAACCCCAACTCACAGAACAAAGGAAAACAAAGATGGGAAACCTCAGGAAAACCATTCCAAGCGGCAAGAAAAGAAGGAAAATGGAAAGATGAAGAAAGATACTGGGAAGTGGTGTGACTTCCATAAGATCCCCTAACATAACATTGTTGATTGTCGTTGATAGTAGTCATTGGTGGCGGAGGTGAAATCCTCTTAATCAAATGCAGGTTCTGACTCTTAGTAAGAACCACAAAATGGGAGATGGATCATTGACATGGAAATCAATGCCACTGTTGCTACCATCAAAATCCATCCTAGTGAACCTGATGAGCAAGAGTAAGGAGAGCACCTCTTTCTTTCACAGATGTGGGTGAAAGGCACTCTATTTCACTTCATCATTGATAGTAGTAGCCAAAATAACCTCATCTCAGCATAGGTGGTCAAGTGGCTAGCCCTGTCGACGATGTCGCACCTGTAGCCCTACACCATTGGATGACTCAGTCAAGGAGGCGATCTTTGCGTCAAACAACAGTTTCTCCTATCATATGGCATCAAGCCATTCAAGGATGAGGTATTTTCTGATGTTTCTCCCCTTGAATTTTGTGATGTTATTTTGGTCCAACCTTATTTATGGAAACATCATGTTGTATATGAGTTGAGGCCTCACAGTGTTATTATTACTTTGAACAGGAAATTGTAAAAGATACATGAGGTAGTCCCACTTAGTGTTATTTCATTGATCTATGCCAAGAATTGCAGGAAGGTCATTTATCAGAACGATAATTTTGTCTTCTTCATGATTCTCTCTCAAAGTGAGTGAAAGGTTGCATCCGCATCCATGGACTCCATGGCCGACCTCTCCACGTAGCATAAGTAAGTGGATAAGGTCATGGAAGAATACAAAGACATCTTCTCATCACCTACTGGGGTACTTCTGCACTTTAAGTCAAGCATCCCATCGATCGGACCCTTGACACACTGCTACCCAATGGGATAGTCTATCGACGCTCTTTTTTAGAAAATGAGGAGATCAAGTGTCATATCCAAGAATTGTTCCACAAGGGTCACATCCGACCCAGCTCATCACCTTGTGGAAGCCTAATCGTGCTGGTGAAAAATAAAGACAAGACTTAGTAAATCTGTATAGATTATAGGGCCCTAAATAAAATCATAGTCAGGAACCGGTACCCGATTCCTTGAATCGACGATCTCCTTGACCAGCTCAAGGGGGCCAAATACTTCAGTAATATTGTCTAAATTCTGGCTACCATAAAGTCCCAATATAGAAGACCGATGTATGGAAGAATTCCTTCAAGTCAAAAGAAGGTCTTGTTGAATGGTTGGTCATTCCCTTTCATTTGACAAATTCCCCAGCAACTTTCATGAGGATGATAGACAATATCTTGTGACCTTTCACTAATTATTTTTTGGTGGTGTATCTGGATGACATCCTCATCTACAAAAAGACTTGGGTGGAACACTTGCAGCATATTCAATAGGTTTTTCACACTCTATGCCAACACAAGTTATATGCCAACTTGGAAAAATGCTCCTTCGGCATGGAAAGGGTCCAGTACCTAGGCTACATTGTTGATGCACATGGTGTGCATGTTGATCCAATCAACATCCAAGTCATCTGTGACTGGCTAGCCCTAACCATGCTCACTGAGATTCAGATCTTCTTATGCCTTGCCAATTTCTATCGCATATTTGTGTTGGGATTCTCCCATATTGCATGGGCCCTCAGCCAAGTAACTAGGGGTGGTGGTAAGGAAAACTTTTTGTGGGGCCTGTCCCAAAAACAAGTGTTCGATGATCTAAAATAGTGCTTGTGCTAAGCCCCAATGATTCTGTTACCTAAACCTGTGGCCTATCATAGTGAGACACTATCAGATGTCATCCGTAAGTACCCTACTTATGAGAAAGAAATGTACTCCATTGTGAAAGGCTGTTGTTGGCCCTTGACCAAGTTTTGGGAGATCTTTGGTCAGGTTGACCTATTTTGGGACTTCGACAGCCTGTCGAAGATGGAGCGTAAGAAAAAGTAGAGATTGCGGGATCTCAGCCCCTTTTAGGGTCCTTTTTGGGATTTGGGAATATGTAACAGGAATGGGATGTCGGCCCATGGCTTTACCCATGTTTAGGCCTATTTTGTATGTATAAATATAGGTCTAGGAAATGTAAGGAGTAGTGGTGGAAGTTGAACAGTGCACAAGTGTTGTGCAAGTTGGCTACGAGTGAAGAGTTGGATCTATGTGATCAAGAATTGTAAGGCTTTGTGCATACTGTATGAGACTTGCAGAGCTAAGTGAAAATCATTGTAAGAGGCTGTGAAGGCTTTATGCTGTAACACAAGGAAGGATGATCTAGTGAGCTGCGTAAATCTCCTGTCTTATGAAAAGTAAGAGTTTTTGGCTCTGTGCATGTAGATGACTGATCGAAGATAATAAAGAGAAAGAGTTGGTGGGTGTAGCCCTAGGGTGGGGGTGAACCACGTAAATACCGTGTTATTCTTCTCTGTGTGATGTTTTAATGTGTTATGTGTTAATTGATAAGTTCTTTGTTATAGATAGATAGATATGTTTATACTTTATTCTTGTGACAAATCTGGATCATAGATCTGAAATCTTTGAACTTTCTTAGTGCTTGAATCTACTAGATCTAATCTTTTTCTTATGTTAAGGGTTGATATACATTAGATCTGGGTGAACACTACAATGCTCTATTCTATTCGCAAAGTAGATATTGGTTAGATATTGATGAAGGCTTGTTGTTGAGTGCTCTATTAAGTATTATAATCACATATATGTGTCCCAGCTAAGGTTGCAAACACCCGTTTCCTGCAACCACCCCCGCCTCTACCTCGGGTGAGACTTCATACGCTTCGCAGGTGTTGTCGAAAGGGTCGATAGTTAGGGTTTTTTTGGTGCAGTATTATAGCGTTGAACCCTAGGTCTGCCCCTGTGCCAACAAATGGTTCCATTGTCAGGACTGAAACTGTGATTGCTAGGAACTAAGGAAGAAGAAGCTTTGTACAAAGATCTAACCTGAAATTGTGAAAGCTCTATGTGTAGATCCGTTTCCCTAGTGTGTTGTATTCTACTTGATTTATAAAGCTCTATGCTCTGAGAAACGTAAAAGTGAGACTTTTTGAGGTAAGATTTGAAATCTTTGTGCTCTGTAGAAGTAAGATTAGTGGAAGTTTTTGTTTCAAAAGTATGAATCTAGGTATGTTTTATAGATTTTGTCCTAGCTTGAAAACTAGGGTATTAATAGATGAAAGAAGATTTGATATGAGTAGATCTGATAAGAATAGTGAAAAATATGTTATACCTATGCATAGAAAGGATGTTTGGACTAATAAGTGTATGCAGGATCCTAGAAAGATTTTTTTGCAGGTTAGCTACCATGATCCTAGTGTGCAGTACAGGAAAGCCTGGGGATCATTTAAATGAAAGAGAGGATTAACTCTTTGTTATAGTTGTAGAAAACCTGAGCATATTTCTAAGGAATGCCCTGGGAGAAGACCTAGTTGTCTTTGTTGTAAATCTATGGACCATGAAGTTTTGGATTTCCCTAGAATGATTGCTAAGATTGAAAAAATGAACATGAGACAAGAAAACCTAAGGCAGATCTAGAAACTATTATTATGACAGAATCCCAAGAAGAATCAAAGAAAATATTATTATAGATGAAGGAAACCTTGAATGGCCACCGACATGTCATATTATCAGAGATCTTCAAAGAAAACGAATGCCTTGAAGCAAGAATAGGAGACTTCGACATTGGTTGTGTTCTAGATGAGGAAACACAGGTGAATAACATGATAGAGAGAACTTGGGAATCTATAGGGAGACCTGTTATGATCCCTTCATTAGGAGGAATAGGACTATTCAAAGGAAAGTTGATAAACCTATGTGGGAAGCTCACTCGGATGCCTATGAATGTCAATGGAACCTCGACAAAAGAAGATTTTGAGATTATTAAATTTATTGAGAACAATGCCCCATTTACCATGTTGTTAGGAAAACCCTAGATTGAAAGAGATCAGGCCAGAAGGAAAGAAGAAGAAGCAGTTTTAGAACGAAAGAAAGAAGAGTTAAAAGAATTCATGACTAAAAGGATCACACACTTGATTGAAGAACAACAGAATAGATCGAAGCTATTTAACACCAGGGACATTGATGTCAAAGTTGCAAGAACCCTAGAAGACCAATAGAAGACTAAAGTAGCTATTCTTGATAAAGAAGAAGTATCACCCTCGAATATTAAGAAATAATTTTGAAAACACGATGTAACTATGTTAAAAGAAGATAAGAATCAAAATGGAAAAAGGCATACTGAGACGAAGCTCAATGGGAAGAAGGCTAGAAATCCAAGTAAGAAGAAAGTTAAGATCAACAAGTTGTAGAAGTTTCCAGAGGGAACCTCGCAGAAGGAACATTTGAAAAATTGGAGCTTCGTCAGGATATCAGAATAGCGTCACATGGCACTTCGCCATGGCGAAGAAATATAGCCGTTGGGAATGTTATAACCATTAGATCAATGCTATGAACAGATAGAAATCCATTTATGGACAGCCAGCTCACCATATAACCATTGGGACGATTCCATAATGGAAAAAACAAAGTTAATGAAGATTTCATACCCATTGCAATTGACTCATTGTCGAGTTACCTATTTATCCTGTCGTGCCATACATCGAGAACACTTTTTCCAGCTGAGAATTTGAGCTTGCGGACTAAGTTTCTTCTATACAATGATCATCGCACTCTTGTTGTCTATCCTATTACAATGTCTAAGTTACCCCCTGAACCCAAGATTTTTAACCCCGAGTGTGCATGTCAGATGAGTTGAGTGCTATCGAGAAAGTTTTTGAAGAATTTTTGATCGAACTCATGACCGAAAGAGTCATGTCGATGTCTACAGGTATACAAGCATCGTCGATGAGAGGACTACTGGCCTCTACATCCACTACTCGCAAATTCGGACCATTCTTGGCCATTCGATGAAAAGAGAACCAAGCACAGGGATGATCTAGAGAATTCTAAATTGATCTTGACCATCTTACCCACCTATCTACCACCTTTGAGCGGGAAATAAATAAAGACAACATACCTAGATATTTTGAGTACGCCTTGGTCACTGCGTACCTCCTGAAGAGGATATGCGTAGTTCACGTAGACCAAGATAAAATTGCAGCGTTGAAGTTTAGCAACTTCAACCTCGGAGATCACAAAGTTTACAACATGATCACCCCACATAAGTACTTGACTATAACTAAAGGGAATAATTTGAAGCTCATCCCTCAAAAATGGACCCATGACCTTGTGTAGTCCACCCTATTGAACATTATGAATATTCTCCATTTCGGAAGACACCAGGAAGTGAATGCATGTGTCAAGCTGCTACTTTCTTGCTACCATGGAAGATATTTGTGGTTGAATCACCATATAACAGTTGATCTGATGTTGATCCATTGGATCACGGGGTTGCGTATGCAAGGACCTGATCCAAAAGATTTTTACCTAGGAAAAGTCATGGACCGCACTCTCACCCAGAAGATCAAGGAAACCTATGGCGATGTCAAGAAAGGAATGTGAGGTTACAAGTTAGATTCTATCCAGAGTGGTGCAATGTGCCTCGCCTGTCAATTGATTGCAGGGAAGTTAGTATGAAAAAACTAACCCACCCAAGTAACTGGTTTTGTAGTCAACCTCGCAGGGAAGTGCACAGAAGGACTTCAGATGAACTCGGCGAAGTACCTGGTGAACCAATTAGAAAACGACAGCAGATAAGCCCAAAATCAAGGGTACATATTTCATTTCAGCTGGCTATTGATACTAATCACTTTTATTTCCTGGGATATGCCAGAAAGTGCAACCTCTGATGACTTCGACTTCTTTGTAGTAGCCCTGAAGGATGCTTCACTGGAAATAGAAGGGAAACAAGAAGTAAATCAAGAGGAGTTGTATGATTGAATTGAGACTGAACTCCGAGGGGTACAACATGCCCTACATTCTAGCCACGTAGTCTCCACTGCACCAGGGGAACCAGAATTGGGAGATGAGCCAACTCAACTCCATTGCCTAGCTGATATAGTCAAAGCTCATCTTCGATGAGCTCAAGAAGAAATAGTGCAAGCCACCCAAGCTTTGACACAAGTACAAGGGGTACTAGTAGAGCAACACGGTGCTGTAGAACAAGAAAAGATTGCTCTCCAAGAAAAGTTTGAGGAAGAAAAATCCCATCTACAGCAAGAAAAGGAACAATTGCTTGCGGAGAAACTCGAATTAAAGGAAATGGTCAACATAGAACTTCACTCTATGACAGTTGTAGAAGTAAAGGCAGAAGAGTGAATTCCAAAGCAAGTAGCGCAACTTGAAGAAGTGATCTAGTAGCTACAACAATGCATATCAGATTTGGAGCTACGCACAGTACCCAAGACCACTCAATATCTAAGAGACCAAAGGGAAGAACCACGAGGAGCACAGTTGAACGACTCAAGTCTCTTACCCTGGAGTGTAAGTAGCTCACTGATCATAGTGCCCTGACATATGAGTGACTCACTGAGAGTCCATAATTAAGAACACTGGAGTTGTAGCTCCAAGAGGTGAAGTACCAAGCCAAAAATATATAGGCACAGCTAAAGTTCCTGCAGTTGTGGAAAGAATGAAGCGCTCCCAAGAGAAACGCACTGCACAACATAAAATACATACTATCCAGAGCAGAGTTATGGAGATAACTCAAAAAATCCAACCTGTGCAAGATAAGGCCTATTAGTTGTTTACAGAGGTAGAAGGCCAAGGAGCAGAGCTACAGAAGGTTGTCACTACAGTAGAACAACGTCTATAGGGAACTATTAATGATGAAGTCATCCACAAGTTCATTGAAAAGGAGGCCGCAACACAACAGCAGGTCGAAGCAGCTCAAGCCAAGCTCGAAGCGTTCGAAGTAGAACTAGTCAAACCAAAGTGACTTGGGATGAGTCACAGGTGAGTGTTGGGGGTCTGTTGGCCCTTGACCAAATTTTGGGAGATCCTTGGTCAGGTTGACCTATTTTGGGACTTCGACATCCTGTCGAAGACAGAGTGCAAGATGAAGCAGATATAGTGGGATCTCGGCCCCTCTTTGGGTCCTTTTTGGGATTTGGGAATATGTAACGGGAATGGGATGTCGGCCCATGGGTTTACCCATGTTTAGGCCTATTTTGTATGTATAAATATAGATCTAGGAAATGTAAGAAGTAGTGGTGGAAGTTGAACAGTGCGCAAGTGTTGTGAAAGTTGGCTAAGTGTGAAGAGTTGGATCTGTGTGATCAATAATTGTAAGGCATATTGTATGAGACTTTCAGAGCTAAGTGAAAATCGTTGTAAGAGACTGTGAAGGAGTTATGTTGTAATGCAATGAAGGAGGATCTAGAGAGCTTCACAGATCTCCTGTCTTATGCGGAGTAAGGGTTTTTGGCTTTGTGCACGTAGATGACTGATCAAATATAATAAATAAGAGTTGGTGGACATAGCCCTAGGGTGGGAGTGAACCACATAAATATTGTGTTATTCTGCTCTGTGTGATGTTTTAATATGTTATGTGTTAATTTCTAAGCGCTTTGTTATATATAGATAGATATGTTTATGCTTTGTGCTTATGACGAATCTGGATGATAGATCTGATATCTTTGAACTTGCTTAGTGCTTGAATCTTCTAGATCTGATTTATTTCTTATGCTAAGTGTTGATATACATTAGATTTGGGTGAACGCTATGATGCTTTGTTCTATCTGCGAAGTAGATATTGGTTAGATATTGATGAAGGCTTGATGTTGAGTGCTCTATTAAGTATTATAATCACAGATCTATGTCCCAGCTAAGGTTTCAGACACCGGAATCCTGCAACCACCCCTGCCTCTACCTCGGGTGAGACTTCATCTACTTTGCAGGTGTTGCTAAAAGGGCCAATAGTTAGGGTTTTGTTGGTGCACTGTTATAGCATTTGACCCTGGCTCTTCCCCTGTGCCAATAGCTGTCGATAGTAGAGGAATTACATTCTTGAGAAGGAGACAATCATCCACATTTATCATAATCCATTTTAGTTTATCCAGACACAAGGAAAATTGCAGATTGACCACCATCAGAAGTGGTCCACATATTTGCAACATTTCCACCTCAAGATAAAGTATACAACAAGAAGTACCAATTGAGTCATTGATTACCTCATGATGCAACCCCCTCCACTCCTAGGGGTTATGCAACCTCTCAGCCTAGTATATTTCAATTCAATGAGATGAATCGGCTCTTCGAGCCCCTATTGGAACCTAAACCCACTTTACACAGGCCCCTTTCCTCCTTAGGCGCAGGTCCTATGAGACCCGTAGGCTCCTGCTAAGCCCATTTTCTTCTTTTTGAAATTTGAGTGGTGGCGCTAGCTCCCTCTGCTAGGCCCATTTATTCTTCACATGACCATGGGCTATGACCTCGGGCTAGTCCTCTTTGCAACTCCATGCTTCGGATATTTTACAAATAGCTTACTCCCTTATTCCCGATCTCTGAATCAATGAATTTACCTGGGACCATATTTGTGGTCCACGTCTCTCCCACAACCAACGACTGTGATCTGCTTCAGACTCCATCTTTCAGGAGTTCCTCCCCCTATTTTCTCTCTCTTCTTTCTTTCGAAGTACCTTTCCTCCAAAACATGTGGATCTCTGTTATGTGGTGTCCTGGATCCAATAGTCCAGATCCACTTCACGACTTCACAAAGATTTCCCTTTGCTCCATGCAAATCTTCCGAAGTTCTTTCTCGTGAACTCTTAGGTCTTCTGCCACCTAGCAACCCAGACGATGGACGGTCATAACTAGCTTTGGGACTTCAGGACTTCTTCTATCTCACTCTCCTATTAAATTTAAAATAAATTAAGGTGCGTACACTTTACCTGGATCCAACGGGTGTTGGTCCTTATGCTTAGATCCAATGGATAAGATCTGTCTTCCCCCTCCATGCTCTCCTTCTAATGTATGGACGTGGAATTTAATGGTCCATATATCCTCCTTTACAACTACTCTTACACTGATTATTCTTCCTCCTCCCGAGCTTCCGCTTTCTTCCAAAATTGGAATAATTTATAAGTATCCAAGGCTGCAGCCTTTAATCCTTCTACAAGCCTAAATGCTTGGGTCTCAACGATGATTCTAGGGACGTTATCCCTCCTTGATCTTTTTCCAATGTAACTTGACCTTGTCCCTGGTGACTCCTTGTACTCTACATGCAATCTTGCACTTTCTCTTCCAAGATTTGGGACTTGGAACAACTTTGTCTTCACACACCTTGCACTATCTCTTCTGAGCTTTTGAACTTACTCAGTCTCTTAAGGGTCTTAGTCCTCTGCTTCCTTCAAAATATTATATGGTTCCCTCTTAGAAACTTGATTCTCTTCCTCATGATCTTTGCAAAGAGAAACCCACTTTACCTCTTACGCACTTCTTGCGCTCTATGTGCAAACCTTCACTCGAATCTCCTTCGAGTCTTAACCTTATGGTGTTCCCTCTTGGAAACATTTCTCCCAACACTTCGAATTAAGATTTCCACGCACTCCTTGTGCTCGACTGAGCCTGCAGATGGCTTCAGAATTTCAACACTTCATCTAAGTGTTGGCCTGGTGCACTTCTTGCATAGGTCATCCTCCAGTTTCTTGAAATCCTTCAGGTTCACTGATGCAACTCCTACATCTGCTCAATGCACACTTGCAGAGATCCTTTCCCCAGAGTGTTCAGCAACTCTGGTTCCTTCAACCTCTCCCAATACCTCATAATGTGTTGGTCCTGTGCATTCTTTGCATCTGCTCAAGCACTCCTTGTTGAGCCTTTCCTTCAGAGTGTTCAGAAACTCTAAACTATCTCTCATGTTTGGTTACTAGAGTGTTCAGTAAATATGGGGGTGTCATACCTGAAACTTCTTTTCCTCTGAACTCGAAACAAATTTCACTTGTGCACACTTTCACCTGCTCAATGCCCACTTGGTAGAGCTCTACAAAATCTTCAACAATTATTCTTTTTGTGCCTCCTCTGCACAATCTCTCCTCCAAGGTGTTCAATAAACTTGAGGATCCTCTTGATTCTGTAAATGTTCTGGTGTACCCTCCTAGCATGTTCTTGTCTGACTTGAAATAGTTCATATGCACACTCCTTACGTTGGCTAGATAGTTTCAAGACTTTGTCATGCACGTCTTGCACATCCTAAAGAAAACAGAACAACTCAACAACTCTCAAACATATAGTGAATTCTATCCTTACCTTGCATATGAAATCTAACACATACAACTACAACATATATTCATAACCACACACAAATAACATTCATCAAATACATAAACACACAGAATACTCATAGGTACGAAAACTGCTCTTTGTATTAATATGAATGTCTATTTACAATGTGTACAAAATCTCAGGCTGCAAATGAGTCTCGACTCTTCTCTCCTCTCTTTGGATTACAATGATTTGTAATAAATCTTTAGCATCTCTTCTGGGCATACATTACAATATTTATAAAAGAGGAGCTCAACAATATTTCCCTCCAAACTCACCTAACTCTCATTAATTACATTGAATTTCATTCCAAGGTCATCTATTCTAAATCGGATCTAGATCTCATCAACTTGTCATCCATTAAAGGTGACCTTCTCTACATCCTGTACAAAGGCATTAAATCAGCTCTTCCAACTTAGAAAAATTTAATTGCATTTAATTTTACATTTGAAATTTTAAAGATGAGGGCAAAATAAGAGGGTTGGAGCCTCTCCCCTCCTTGAATGTACTTTGATGTGCTTGAATACTGGCGTGTTGTTGAGGTGTAGCAATGCTCCTGCATCACCTCATTCGACCTCCATTCGTTACACTCACCACGGTTCTATACTCTTGTGGCCACGAGAACTTCAGATGGCACCACCTCTATGAGACATATCCTAACTTCACCAACACCTACCAGATGTTGGACGCAAACACAATTGTCACTAATTTCCATCTTTAGGATGGGTTGTTCTTCCATTTAGGCCATATTTTTGTTCCATCAAGTGAGTGAGTGAAGATGATTTTGGAATCCCACTACATTCGTGTGGAAGGACACTTCAGCGTGGAAAATATAGTGGCAGTGTTGTAGTGACATTTATACTGGCTAAAACTTCGATAGGATGTCAACAAGTATATACAATCCTGCATAGCATGTGCTATTTTCAAAATGGCCACTAAGAAACAAGGCTTGTACACTCCTCTTCCTACTCTTAACAGGCCCTTGGAATCCATTTCAATGGACTACTTGTCAAGCCTTCCATCCACCAAGTGGGGAAATGACTATGTTTTTGTGCTTGTTGATCACTTTTCCAAGATGGTGATTCTAGCTACCTATAAGAAGAGCATCACAGCGGAGGCCACTTCCAAGCTCTTCTTTGAATGAGTGTGGGTACACTTTGGGATCCCACAAATCATTATCTTAGATCGGTATAGTTGACTCATCATCACAATCTGGTCAAGCCTCTAGTAACTGTTGGACATCAAACTCACCAAATCCACTTTCTTCCACCCCCAGATGGATGGCCAAACCGAGGTCGTCAATCGAATGATAGTACACATAATGTGCATGTACAATTCCAAGAACCCCCACACCTAGGATGATATTATTCCTTATTTTCAACACAACTATAACAGATGCATACATATCTCAACTAGTCACAGTCCCTTTCAAGTGGGGTTGGTATTTCAACCATTGGGTCCCATGGATGTTGCACTACCCCTTGCGGCCACCCAAGAAGACTTGTCATATGATCCAACTGAAGATGAAAAATACACCTGGTTCATTGAGTGGATATAGCACATCCACCAATAGGTTCAACATATTTTACAGAATTACAATGCTAAGTACAAGCAATGCCATGATCAACACTGGGTGTCACACCAGTTTTAGGTGGGAGATAAAGTTTGGTTCAACTTGTAGAAAGAATGCCTTACAAGGCCTCACCAGAAGCTTTATCCACTTTGTTATGGACCTTACACCATCACCAAGGTGGTGGGTGACAATTATTTTGATTTCAACATTCCCCCCTTCCTTGGCTTGCACCTAATGTTCAATGTGGACCTGCTTCGATGCTTTTTTCCACCATTATTGGACACCTTAGAGATAGCAGAAAAGTTGACACAAATAAATATCAACCCTCACTACATGGAACATGAATCCACTGATCATATCATGCAAAAACATGTCAAGGGTACTTGCCAGCAAAGGATCCATCTTTATTGGGTTGTCAAAGCCGAGCAGATCCTACACCAAGGTAAGTGGCTCACCTGGGACCAAATTCAGAAAAACTTTTCTCATCTGATGGGGGAAATAAACGCAATGGAGACCATTTCTTCCTAAGGAGGGAGGATTGATCTAGGAGGATATCAGTGGCCACCCACCTATTCCAACTAGCTCAAAACAATGTTTTTGTAAATTTACTATTTTTAGTAGTTTTTCGGGTACTAAACTTCTGGGGCCATTTTGAAGGACTAAACGATGTTTTTTCACGATCGAGAACCTCACAAATTGATAAAGAAATGAATGATCCTATGAAATGAATATCCTCGTCAAGACCTTTCCAACAAGTTATCGTGAACCCAAAATGGAGATCATATGCAAAATTTACGACCCTAGGAAGTTGATGTACTAACTTACCCCAAAAGGGCCCACATGACTTTTGGCATTTCATCTAATAGGGTTAGGTTTTTGGATGTATAGGGTTTTGGAATTCTTTTTTATTGTAAACATTATTTCAATTCCTCATTGTGCTCATCTTCTTATTAATGAGCATAGCCATCACATCTCTGCTTAGAGATAAGTTGCAACCATTCTAGCAAACTTGTTTTCAGTCTGCATTTTACAGTTTCAACATATTTCTTATTTAATAGAATTCAAGTTTTACTGTATCTTTGTTATTATTCACTGTGTCTCTGTGCTAATATTATAAATCTGTTTTTTCATTTATTTTCACTCATAAATCTAGATCAATTGCATTGAGCACTAAGCCTTGTAATCCATTCTAAATACAAAGATCTTTGCATAAGACTGAGAATAGAGAAAAAAATTCATTTATGTAGAGGATTCATGTTGGTGAAGTGTGTGGGTTATAATTCTCATGTTAATATATCATTTGCAGTGGAAAAACAACACCAATGGGTTCAATGGATACCCCTTATTGAATGGTGGTACAACACCACCTATCATAATGCCACCAAAATGTCACCATATGAAGTTATCTATGGCCAAAACCCCCCTTCCGTGACTTTGGATTTACCAAGAACATCCAATATTTAGAAAGTGGATCACATACTTAACACCATAAAAACCATTATCTGCACACTCAAGGACAATTTAGTTTTGGATTGAAATTAAATGAAGCAATAAGATGATTAGCATCGCTTTGAGCATTCTTTTGAAGAAGGATACCAAGTGGTCCTTCATGTCTAGCCTTATAAGTAGGCCTCTCTTAAATAAAAGGGTTCCCATAATCTAGAGTTAAAATTCTATGGACCCTATTAAATACTCCATTGCATTGAACAAGTTGCTTATAGATTGGCCCTGTTAGAATATTGAGACATATGAATAAACATACAACAATATTAAACAAAAGAACCTTACTAGTCTATCCTCTTATACATATAACAAAAACATTTAATCATGGGGAAACATCCAAGAGAAATTCCAATCTTACACTGGAGAGAACCTCCCACACATCACACTCCACCTTCACATCATGACAATGTAGATGATCACTATGTGATTGTTCATTACAATGTGTTTCTTTGTTGTGTGTTGTGTATCTCATGGGTGTCTCTTACCTCTATAATATACCAAGATATATGGAGGAATTACATCCCAATAGTACATGTGGGATACATGTAATTTCACCTCTTTCTATAATACATGATAACAAGAGTATTTTACCCCATGATGAATGTGGGATAACTCTTTTACATTAGAGTAGACATTATTAAATTCCAAATTAATACATTTCAACAATAACACACAAGGCATCATTACATATTCCAACACTCCCCCTTAATGGTGACTAGGGAGAAGGAACACTTATGGAGGAAGATGGCATTCAATAAATTCCAACACTTCCTACAAGAATAAGAAAGACAATACTTTCCAGAATGACACTTATGGAGGAAGATGGCATTACATCAACACTCTCCCTTAATGACACCTTCCATAATTTCCCATTAGATGTAAATAAGAATACACTTTTCCTCATGGATTTGATGAAGATAAAACCTTTTCTCATTGAATCATGAAATTGTTCCCAAACCAAGTTGTACGATGAACTCTTGTAGAACACCACAACAGTGTATAGAAACCTGAAATGGCCAATACAACAGAACATGTGGTTAGCATACAATCATCACAACCATAACTCAACTAAGAACTAAAATAACTCTTGTAGAACAACACAACAGTGTACAAAAACCTCAGATGGCCAATACAACAAAACATGTGGAAAGATGACAGTTGTCCCAACAAAGCTCAATTGATAGTTGAAATAACTCTTGCAGAGCAACATAACAGTGTACAAAAACTTTAGATGGCCAATGAAACAGAACATGTGGCAAGAAAATAGTTGTCCCAACTGTTGATGCCTAAAAGTGCAACATAGGGTACCTGCATGCAAATGGGTTGCAATGCCTTATTGTTTATGTATAATTAATGATACTATATAGGTGGGATCCTGTGTGTGAATATGAAGGAAGGATTACTCATTTTTATGTTCTTATGACTTGGTTGTGATACGAGCTCTACAATTTATTTGATTTTAAATCGTTGTTGAAAATTAATCACAAGATGTTATGGGTGATGTGACTAAAGGAGAAATGATGTTGTATCTATATAACCCTCACAAGTATTACTATGTTGCATTTAGTTTGATAAAATATCAAAAATCCATGTGTCAAGTTGTATGCGATGTATTGTGCGGTGATCACCTTGATTTATTTCTATAAGGGTTGTGTGCATGAGTTTAATTGGAAATATAAGTTGTGAATTGGTACCCCTAGCAAGGTTTTGATATATGTGTTACATGGGAATTTTGGACAAGGTTTAGCGGATTTGTAAATTTTAATATTGGAAAACTATGGGGAATTAAACATTGTATTAAATTAATTTGTATTTAATGGGTTATGAGTCGTATAGTTGACTTGCTCATACTGGCCATGAATGAGGATGTAAGTGTAGAAGCGACGTGAAATAAATGCACCTAGTTCTAACCTACCTCGATCCCGACACCCTAGCCATTTTTTATTTTCTCTTGTTGGTTGTTGTTTCTTTGCTTTGCTCAGCCGTGGAGGAGGTATACAGGATTAGTTGTTTCTCCTTAGAAATTTTTACATAGGTATGGGGTTTCTTCCTTTTCCATCCATGATTTTTTTCTCTTATCTTTAATTAAGTCAATAGTTGGCTCTTGTTTTCTCATGATCTGTGCATTCCAAATATATTGTATGTGTAAATTTTGACTGTGTATGGATTGGTGGTTAAGTGTTGGTCTCGCTGGCATTGTATTTGAACCATTCGCATTGAAAATTTGTGTGGATGTCTCTTACTATATATGGTATTTGTGATTTAGTTGTGGGAAAGAATACAGTTGGGGAAACTCTCAGGCCTGCCTTGCCTTTGGATTCTTGTTTTGGGTTTCTCCCCTGAGTGTATCACTGCTCCTAACCTATGGGTTATATGGACACTCTTCTTGTCATTTAAGTTGTTGGTTTTCGTGCCCATTTTGCCTGCGTCCTTGAAACAACTCTATGAATATAAATGTGAATATTTGTAGAGGTATTAAGATTCGCGTGCTCCTTTTGGATAAACCCTCAATTTTTTCAGCTCATCCCCCTCCACCACATTACTCTTCACTATTGTGTATTGAACCATGTTTATTGGAAATTACCGTGGAAGATGACCCACCCAGAATTTAGTAAAGGCATTTTTTGTGATTTTTTTTGGTCACCGGTTTGATTGATTATTTGTTATGAGAATGTAGAAGGAATGTTGAACCCACTTATTCATTTGGTAATACAGTCTATCACAAGGAAAAATATGGGGTCAATGGAAATTTTACAAAAATATTGATAAGATACGACTTGATATGTTTTGTTTTCATATGCGAAGAGAACCTATTTGAGACTTATGTTTTCTTGAGTGAATTTTTAAGAACCAAAATGCAATAAAAATGGTAAGTATGGTTAGTTGTGGTTTCAGTCAAAATTTTATGATACACAGGGATCCCTTTCAATACTTTGCGGGACCTTGTAGCTTTAAGAAAGACTGGGTTGATATTGTAGGCCACAACATGTCCACTCCTCGACTGTTTGTTGTGTTGGATGTGATTATTATGATGTTGTTCACTCCTTGACTCTGTTATATACAAGCAGTGTTATTATTGTTAAATAATTCTTGGGAAATAAAATATAAATTGGTTACTTGTAATGAAATTTCTAAGGAAAATGAGCAGCCTTGAAAAGAAACACCAGTTCTGGGTTGATTTTTTTGGGAAACAGAGTGTTGTTCAATTTTGAAACACTAAGAGGTGGTGATTGTTAATTGATGGAGAGGATGGAATTGTTTGATATGTTATTAGAATGGTATCTGTGGGAATCCCTTCCATTCTACCATTTTTCACAAAGTACAACCCCCTCATTATCCCAAATGTATTTGTCCACTCCATGTTTTCTGATATTTAATTTTAAGAGAAATCTGTATAGAAATGAAGAAAAATTGATGTGGCATTAATTGATGATCGATGTTATGGGATGTGTTTTGATACATAGTAGATTGTTTTTTATTGATTTCTAGAACAATATTCATAAATCCTTCCCCTTCCATGTTATCACTTTATGCTAAATACAATCCCTCCATACCCCCATTGACCCTATCAATTCCTTGTTCGTGTGGCAATTAATAAATGGCATTTTTATGGATGGATTGCATGCATCATGTAGTAAATTATAGAGCCAAATATTGATTTATTTAAGTGGTGTTTCATGTATGGGTTATTAAGAAATTCATAACTAACTAATTATTGCTACAGGATGATTTTTTTCAAAAGGGCCAATAATGGTCGAAATAACATAGGCAGGGGTAACTGGAATCGAGGACTCCTATTTTCACTTTGACGTTGATCTGTGCTGGACCTCGACCAAGTTTTGGAGAACCTTGGTCGTGTTTGACCATTTTTGGGACTTCGAAAAGTTGGTCGAAGATGAAGCTCCAGGCCAAGCATAGATCATATGATCTCTCCCCCTTTTGTGAGATTTTTGGGTTTAGGGTTTATGTAACAGGTATGGGATGTCATCCCATGGGTTTACCTATGCTTAGCCCCCATTTGTAATGTATAAATATATATCTAGGCGATGTAAGAAAGGAGTAGAAATACCTAGTAGAATCGTCTTAGTGTAGAGCTAGAGGCTTTGTGCATACTATGTGTTAAGACTTGTAGAGATAAATGCAAGTGATTGTAAGAATCTTGTGTGCAGACTGTGTAAGAAGGATTTTTGTTGTGATCTAACTCAAGGAAGGAGGATATGGCGAGGTACACGCATATCTCCCGTCCTATGTAGATTGTGTTTTGAGGCTCTATGCATGTAAGAGGATTGAAAGAAAATAATAAAGAAGATGAAGAGTTGGTGGACGTAGCCCCACGCTGGGGTGAACTACGTATATCCTGTGTTGTGATTACTTTGTGTTATTAATGTGATTTATGCTTAGTGTTGAATATTTATGTATGTTATATGCTTCTGATATAGTATCTTAGTGCTTAATAACTTGGATGAATGATATATCTGTTGATGCTATGTGTTAAACGGTCAGATATGCTTAGATCTTGTTGAATACTGCGTTGTTCTGTAATTTGGGTTTTACATGTGATGTGAATAAAGGGTTAAGGACTAATGGATGTTAACTGTTAATTTTTATGTTAAAGTATTGAGATCACAAATTTATGTCGCAGCTAGGTTGGATATGCTTGAGTCCTGCAACCCCCCCTACCTCTACCTTGGGTGAGACTTCATCTGCTTCGCAGGTGTTCCTGAAAGGGTCGGTAGTTAGGGTTTTTTTGGTGCGTTGTTGAAGTGTTGAACCCTGATTCTACCCCTATGCCAACAAATGGTTCCATTGTCGGGACCTGAAACTATGATTGTTGGGAACTGAGGAAAAGATAAAGCTTTGTGCATAGATCTGTTGTTGTAGTGTGCAGTACTCTGCTTGACTTGTGAAGCTCTATGCTAAGAAGATAAGTCTGATATGAAGAAAAGAGGTAAGATCTTAAAGCTTTGTTCTATGATAAAGGTAAGATAAGTGGAATTTTTTTTTTCGAAAGAATGGATCTAGGTATATTTGATAAATTTTGTCCTAGTCTAAAAACTAGGGAACGACTAGAAGAAAAAAGATATGATATGAATAGATATGATTAAAATAGTGAAAGATATGTTATCTCTATGAATAGAAAGAATTTTTGGACAAACAAGTACATGCAGAATCCTAGAAATAATTTTTTGCAGATCCATCATTGTGATCCCAGTGCATAGTACAAGAAAGGTTGGGGATCGTTTAAGAGAAAGAGAGGATTGACATTATGTTATAATTGCAGAAGATCAGGACATATTGCTAAGGAATTCAATGGTAGAAGTCCTATTTTCCTTTGTTGTAAATCTATTGGACATGAAGTTTTGGATTTCCCTAGAATGATTGCTAAAGTTGAAAAGATGAATATGAGACAAGAAAACCATGAGGAAGGTCTAGAGACTAAGAATATGCTAAAGAACCATAAAAAATCAGAGGCTATATTATTGCAGATGAAAGAAACATTGAATGATCACAGAGACACCAACTTATCAGATATTTTAAAAGAGAAAGAGTGCATAGAAACAATAATAGGAGACTTTGACATAGACTATGTATTGGATGTAGAAGCACAAGTGAACATTATGACAGAAAGTACTTGGGAAATTTTAGGAAAGCCTGCTATGATTCATTCATTAGGAGGAATAGGATTGTTTAAAGGAAAGTTGATAACCCTATGTGGAAGACTTTCCCATGTACCTATGATTTCTCATGGAACATCGACAAAAGAAGAATTTGAGATCATTAAGTTTGTTGAGAACAGTTCTCCCTTTGCACTTTTTTAGGAAAGACTTGGATTGAGAGAGATTGGATCCGAAGGAGAGAAGAAGAGGAATCTATAGAACAGAAAAAGAAATAATTAATGGATTTCATGGCTAAGAGAATAATACGCTTAATAAAAGAACAAGAGAACACGTCAAAGAAATTGAGGGCCAAAGACTTAGCTGTCAAAGTTGAAAGAACACAAGAAGGCTTAAAGCACCTATCCATGCAGTAGAGTAGAGCACCTGCTCCAGAAACAGTAAGAGAATAAGTATTATCCTCAAACCTTGGGAAAGATCCTCAATAGTGTGAAGTTACTATGATAATAAAAAATAAGAACAATAATGGAAAGAGGAATCCAAAGACACAGATCACAGGAAAGAAAACTAGAAAGCTCAGTAAGAAGAAATCAAAGCTAGAACAATTGCAGGAGGTTCCAGAGAGGACTTCATAGAAGGAAGGCTTGCAGACCTTGAACCTTGATGGAATAGAAGAACAACACCGATTGGCACTTCGCCATGGTGAAGCAATATGACCGTTGGAGGTGTCCTGGCCGTTAGAACGATGCCCCAGAACGACTAGAAATGCAGTTATTGCCAGAACGTTTGCCATCGGACCATTGGGACCGCACCATAATGGATGGAATTGTAAGGATCAAGGAATTCCTACCCATTGGAAGAATCTATTACGACGTTGTCTACTTATCCCATCAATAATTTTACCGAGGACACTTTCACGAATTGTGATTATCCGAGCCCACAAAGAACTAATTGCTTTCATGCAATGCTTGTTGTAACTTCTCCATCCGCTCTGCTACCTTGATTGTTTGTTCACCAACTTGAGATATCTGATCTCGAGCATGTATGTTGGGCGACCTTAGCGTAGTAGAAAAATCCATCAAAGAAATATTCATAGACCTCATGGCTGAGAAGGTCCTGTCCGCAAGAGTACAGGCCTCATTGTAGAGAGGAGTGCAAGCATCCCCATGGATTGCACATCCATATGAGCCCTCCTGATCTGCGACAGAGAAGAGAAGAAAGCATCGCGACGACTTGGAAATGCAAAGCTCATCCCATCAATGCTGCCCGACTATAACCCGCCTCTAGCTGGCACGATTAGTAATGATAGCATCCCGAGGGACTTCGAATATAGACTGATTACTGCATACCTCCCGAAGGGGATACATGCAGTAGGACTGCAGTTAGGCTAGATTATGACGTTGAAGATCATTGACTTAAACTTAGGATACCACATGAACTATGGCATGCTCACACCACACAATTACTTGACCAAGACAACGAGGAAGAAGTCAAAGATAAGCCCCCAGTCGTGGACTATGGACATTGTGAGGTCCGCCATTCTTAATGTGATGAAGATACCACACTTCAGTAGACATTAGGAGGTTAACTCGTGTGTTAAAATCCTATTTTCATGATACCATGGTGGTTATGTTTGGTTGGATAGGCGCATCACAGTAGATCTAGCACTGATCCATCGGATCAATGGATTAAGCATGCAAGGACCAGATCCCCAGGATTTTTACCTAGGGAAGGTTGCAGATCATGCCCTAGTGCAGTGCATAAAAGAAACCTACAATGATGTGGAGAAAGGAAAACGGGGCTACAAGGTAGCCTCCATCCAAAATGGTGCAGTGTGCCTAGATTTTTAGTTGATCATTGGTAATCTCATCAAGAAGAATAGGCCAACGTAGGTCATGGGGTTTTTCATCGACCTCATAGGAAAATGTGTTGAAGGGATGCAAATGAAATGGGCGAGCTACCTCGTCAACCAGTTAGAGAAAGACTATCGTGAAGCTCAAGATCAGGGCTACGAGTTCCATTTTAGTTGGTTGTTGATTCTCATTGCCTTCATTTCTTGGGAGATGTCAGAAGGAGTGACCTTCCATGAAATTGAGTCATCTGAACCACTAGCTGTGAAGTTCACTACGTTATGGTATTTGAGCGACATGGAGAAGAAATGGAAGTCAAATGCAGTGTTCCACACCTATTCTCTACAACTGAAGAGGGTCATTCAATCCTTCCCTCGCATGACGTCAAACACTCTGCATAGGTTCAGGCCACTTGCGAAGTTTTGGATAGACAAGCACTTCATCTATATCACTGCACACGGAGATGGATGCAAAGAAGAGCTCCAATCCTATTACAAACTCACAGAGGAGGACATGGAAGAAATAACCAAGGAATGGCCTGCATAGTTCCTTGTACCAGTTGACCAGGAATAACTCTCCGACCTCGACCTCATCGGAATACCTATGGTCACTCATGAAGAATATGATGCACCCAGTAGAAGCAGGAATAAAAAGAAGGAAGAGGTACAGGAATTGAGGAATAAAAATAAGGAAGAGGTACAGGAATTGAGTATCACATCAAAGGAAACTACACCAGATTCACCTGAAGGAGGAGGAGGTGATGAAGTATACAAAGAAGAGGATGAAGGGGAAGAAAAAAAAAAGGAACATGGCGAAGTAACACCGCCTAAGGATCCCATCACGGAGGTTTATACATACAAGAAAAGAAAGGGTTCCCCATAGAAACCTTCATTGCGAAAGAATTCAAAAGCCAATAAACCTCCATTTTATACTGTGCTCATAGTAGATGATATTAACCTCATCATTGTCGTTGTATCAGATACCTCAGAGGATATTTTGCAGTGAAGCGAAGCCAAACATGAGACAATGTTTGACAGGATCGAGGTGGAGCTCAAAGGGGTACAACAGGCTCTTTATTTGAGCCGCGCAATGTCTACTGTGTCATTTTCAACAGGGGACATAGAAGTAGGAGATGAGCCTGTCTGGCTACGCAGATTAGCAGACTCAACCAAGGCTCACCTTCGTTGGGTCCAGGGGGAAAAGGAGCAGGCCACAGAGGAATTAAAGCAATAAAAAGAAGAATCCCTAAAACAACGTTGGGTTGCGTAGTAAGAGAAATATGACCTCCAGGAGAAGTTTGTAGAGGATAAAGCGTAGATCGAGAAGGGAAAAGAACAATTTCTCACAGAGCAGATGGGAGTAGAGTAGGCAGTCACCAAAGCACTTTTCTCTATGTCGGGCCTCACACAGATAGAATAAGACATGGTGGAGAGCCAAGTGGAGAAGATAGCTAAATCCATTCAGCAGCTTCAAGCAAGAGTGGTCAATCTGGAATTGCAAGTCGTGCCAAAAACTCTGCAAGAAGTGCAATATCAAAGGGAAGAAACTACTCAGAGCACAGTTGAAAGAATCAAGGCATTGGCCTTAGAATGCAAGAAATTAAGCATTCGAAGTGTGCAGACCTATGAATGCCTTACAGGAGACCTAGAACTAAAGACATTGGAGTCACAAATCCAGGAGGAAAAGAAACAAGCAACGATAGTATAAGCAAAGTTGAAGCCGTTGTCAGTAGTCGAGAGGATGAAAAGGTCCTAGGAACAATGCATCATTCAACAATAGGTCCATGTCATCCATAGTAAAGTCATGGAAGTGACCCAAAGGATACAACCAGTGTAGGATGAAGCCTGCACACGTTTTGAGGAGATTGAGGGACAAGGTTCACAACTAGAACAAGTAGTCACCATGGTGGAACAACAATTGGAAGGACCAATGACTAATAAAGTTATCCAGGAGTTCTCCAAGCAGGAGGCTTTGGCGAAGCAGTAGGTCAAAGCATCTCAAGCCAAGCTCAAGGCCTTCAAAGCAAAGTTTCCTAGATCAAAGTGACTTGAGAGGAGTCACAGGTGCGTTTTGGGGGCTTGTTGGCCCTCGACCAAGTTTTGGAGAACCTTGGTCATGTTTGAACATTTTTGGGACTTCGACAGGTTGGTCGAAGACGAAGCGCCAGGAAAAGCAGAGATCATGGGATCTCACCCCCTTTTGTGAGATTTTTCAGTTTAGGGTTTATGTAATGGGTATGGGATGTCAGCCCATGGGTTCACCCATTATTAAGCCCCATTTGTAATGTATAAATAGATATATAGGTGATGTAAGAAAGGAGTAGAGAGACCTAGTTGAATTGGCTTAGTGCGGAGCTAGAGGATTTCTACATACTATGTGTTAACACTTGAAAAGATAAGTGCAAGTGATTATAAGAATCTTGTGTGCAGACTGTGTAAGAAGGATTTGTGTTGTGATCTAACTTGGGGATGGAGGATTTGGAGAGGTGCACGCAAATCTCTTGTCCTATGCAGAGTGGGTTTTGAGGCATTGTGCATGTAAGAGGATTGAAAGAAGATAATAAATAAGATGAAGAGTTGGTGGATGTATCCCCACGCTGGGGTGAACCACGTATATCTTGTGTTGTGATTACTTTGTGTTATTAATTTGATTTATGCTTAGTTCTGAATATTTATGTATGTTAGATGCATTTGATATAGTAGCTTAGTGCTTAATAACTTGGATGAATGATAGATCTGTTGATGCTATGTGCTAAATGGTCAAATATGCTTAGATCTTGTTGAATATTGCGTTGTTCTGTAATTTGGGTTTTTCCTGCGATGTGAATAAAGGGCTAAGGACTAATGAATGTTAACTGTTAAGTGCTCTGTTAAAGCATTGAGATCACAGATCTGTGTCCCAGATAGGTTCCAGACGCTTTAGTCCTACAACCCCCCTGCCTCTACCTCGGGTGAGACTTCATCAGCTTCGCAGATGTTTCTGAAAGGACCGGTAGTTAGGGTTTTGTTGGTGCTTTGTTGAAGCATTGAACCCTGGATCTGCCCCTGTGCCAAAAATCCATAAGAGTTGAACCAATTGTTTCAATATCGATTCTTTAATTTGGTTGGCCATCGGATATTTCATCCTCGACCTAAAAGGCCCCCTTTTCAATAGCCTTAGAATTTTCTCGGCATTCTTGTTCCTCCACATCTGTCAATACAACCTAAACCCCCCGCTAATGACAGTTGGTAAGAAATTGTCCACCAACCTATATTTCACCATCGTGGTTGGCCCACTGTATCATTTCCTTTACTACCACCACCACCACCACCAATTAATCCCAATGCTCAAATTGCTCATGTTGTTTTTCTAGTACAGTCCTCGCATGCTATCAAAATATTAAACATTGATATCCCACGTGATCAACGTATTACAACCCCAAGGGTCTAACCAACCAAAGGATGCTACAGAAAAGTCAAGGGAGGAAAGGAGTGAGAAGAGGCAAAATTCCTCACACAACAAATATGGTTTTTGATGATTTTTATGTTGTTTAGTGATGAAGATAGTTTTTTATTATTTTGACCAAGTTTTGGACAACAAGCTTTTATTTAGGAATTTTTCAAGGATAAGATGGATATATTATTTTGGGGGATATGGTCATAATTTTTGCTGATATTTTTCGATTTAAATGATGAGCATGGAAGTTACAAAGGTGTTATATGATTCAAATGATTAATTTTGTACTCTATATTTGATGATTAGCAAAAAGAGAATTGTGGGAGTCACAAGGGGTCCCACCTATTTAGTTATTATTAATTAAGACCCTTAATTATATATTATTATTTATTTCTCATAACTAATTAGTTAAGTTAGTTTGACTTAACTAAAGAAAGTAGTTGAACTACTTCAACTTATTGGGAGATAATAGAAGGAGAACTACAACCAAAAGGTTTGCTCTATATTAGTGATATATTTTCACTTTTCATTCATTCTAAGTTTACTAGAAATTTTAATCCTCTTGATGACAACAAGGTCTTATTGAAGGCAGCAGGATTCAAAACTGAATCACATATTTCAGCATCTTGTTTTAAAGGTGTTTGATTTATCTTTGGCAGTCTGTGTATTCTTGTTTGTTTATGAATTAAATTTCATGATTGATAAAGAATATCTTGCGGAGACAAGTGGCAGCATGTTGTGGCAAGTCAATCCAGATCATTAGTTTCATTTTTGTTGTGTTTTCAGAGTCTTTTTGTATGGTGCCCATCGAAGGCTTCTAAATCTGACTTTGGTCCCTACCCTCGCAGGGGTTTGTAAAAGAAAACTCAGTTTTGTGTCTCAGAATGAAATAAAATCAGATTATTGTTTATGTCTCACATATGTGTCTTCATGATATATGGTTCTTTGTTTTTCTTTTATCTCCATGTTTACATTACTGTAAATTTTGTATACTCTCACATAGATTTGTTTAATTTTATTGTACATTTCTATAAACCTAAAATCATCCTTGATCCTTTGTAATTGATACTTGTGGATTAAGTGAATATTTTTTAGGCTATAAACCTCGGGTGACATTCCCAACTATCTTATCTTATCCAGACAAGATCTGAAAATGATTGAGTAAGGTTATTTATACCTTTTTCTCAACACCAACCAAGCTGACCAGTTAAATAATATTGCAGTAGACCATATTATGAATACAAGAACCCTAGATCTATACATCAAAATGTTTCCAACAGATAGTATTCACAACCAAATAACTCTGTTGTAGATTACATTGTGAATACAAGACCCTAATGGTCTATCCATTGAAAAATGAGCCCCACAAATAATCATCATGACTTTACAGTAGAAGATGACACTTCATTACATTACATTATTATTGGAATATGGTAATATGAAATGGAATTTCAACACATTACATTGCATTCCCCGTGAATACAACTTCAACCATCCTAGATAAAGTGGAAAATAGGTTCAAACTCTATTGTTGTCAAGTATAAGTTAAAGAGAGGAATAATGTAGGAAACCACTACAACTGCAATCAGATCCTCAATAAAGTGTAAGAAGAAGACACTTGCAACTATCAAGAATAAATGTTGAATGACCATATCAATATTATTAGAAACTCAAGATAGGAACAAGTTGCAGAACCAAGCTATCCCACAACTCTTCACAAAAAAAAAAACTATGGAGAAAGTGAAACAAATAGAGATCTAATCTACACACAATAA
>ML800640.1:388644-403709 GCA_009831015.1 Picea engelmannii
CTTCACATCATGACAATGTAGATGATCACTATGTGATTGTTCATTACAATGTGTTTCTTTGTTGTGTGTTGTGTATCTCATGGGTGTCTCTTACCTCTATAATATACCAAGATATATGGAGGAATTACATCCCAATAGTACATGTGGGATACATGTAATTTCACCTCTTTCTATAATACATGATAACAAGAGTATTTTACCCCATGATGAATGTGGGATAACTCTTTTACATTAGAGTAGACATTATTAAATTCCAAATTAATACATTTCAACAATAACACACAAGGCATCATTACATATTCCAACACTCCCCCTTAATGGTGACTAGGGAGAAGGAACACTTATGGAGGAAGATGGCATTCAATAAATTCCAACACTTCCTACAAGAATAAGAAAGACAATACTTTCCAGAATGACACTTATGGAGGAAGATGGCATTACATCAACACTCTCCCTTAATGACACCTTCCATAATTTCCCATTAGATGTAAATAAGAATACACTTTTCCTCATGGATTTGATGAAGATAAAACCTTTTCTCATTGAATCATGAAATTGTTCCCAAACCAAGTTGTACGATGAACTCTTGTAGAACACCACAACAGTGTATAGAAACCTGAAATGGCCAATACAACAGAACATGTGGTTAGCATACAATCATCACAACCATAACTCAACTAAGAACTAAAATAACTCTTGTAGAACAACACAACAGTGTACAAAAACCTCAGATGGCCAATACAACAAAACATGTGGAAAGATGACAGTTGTCCCAACAAAGCTCAATTGATAGTTGAAATAACTCTTGCAGAGCAACATAACAGTGTACAAAAACTTTAGATGGCCAATGAAACAGAACATGTGGCAAGAAAATAGTTGTCCCAACTGTTGATGCCTAAAAGTGCAACATAGGGTACCTGCATGCAAATGGGTTGCAATGCCTTATTGTTTATGTATAATTAATGATACTATATAGGTGGGATCCTGTGTGTGAATATGAAGGAAGGATTACTCATTTTTATGTTCTTATGACTTGGTTGTGATACGAGCTCTACAATTTATTTGATTTTAAATCGTTGTTGAAAATTAATCACAAGATGTTATGGGTGATGTGACTAAAGGAGAAATGATGTTGTATCTATATAACCCTCACAAGTATTACTATGTTGCATTTAGTTTGATAAAATATCAAAAATCCATGTGTCAAGTTGTATGCGATGTATTGTGCGGTGATCACCTTGATTTATTTCTATAAGGGTTGTGTGCATGAGTTTAATTGGAAATATAAGTTGTGAATTGGTACCCCTAGCAAGGTTTTGATATATGTGTTACATGGGAATTTTGGACAAGGTTTAGCGGATTTGTAAATTTTAATATTGGAAAACTATGGGGAATTAAACATTGTATTAAATTAATTTGTATTTAATGGGTTATGAGTCGTATAGTTGACTTGCTCATACTGGCCATGAATGAGGATGTAAGTGTAGAAGCGACGTGAAATAAATGCACCTAGTTCTAACCTACCTCGATCCCGACACCCTAGCCATTTTTTATTTTCTCTTGTTGGTTGTTGTTTCTTTGCTTTGCTCAGCCGTGGAGGAGGTATACAGGATTAGTTGTTTCTCCTTAGAAATTTTTACATAGGTATGGGGTTTCTTCCTTTTCCATCCATGATTTTTTTCTCTTATCTTTAATTAAGTCAATAGTTGGCTCTTGTTTTCTCATGATCTGTGCATTCCAAATATATTGTATGTGTAAATTTTGACTGTGTATGGATTGGTGGTTAAGTGTTGGTCTCGCTGGCATTGTATTTGAACCATTCGCATTGAAAATTTGTGTGGATGTCTCTTACTATATATGGTATTTGTGATTTAGTTGTGGGAAAGAATACAGTTGGGGAAACTCTCAGGCCTGCCTTGCCTTTGGATTCTTGTTTTGGGTTTCTCCCCTGAGTGTATCACTGCTCCTAACCTATGGGTTATATGGACACTCTTCTTGTCATTTAAGTTGTTGGTTTTCGTGCCCATTTTGCCTGCGTCCTTGAAACAACTCTATGAATATAAATGTGAATATTTGTAGAGGTATTAAGATTCGCGTGCTCCTTTTGGATAAACCCTCAATTTTTTCAGCTCATCCCCCTCCACCACATTACTCTTCACTATTGTGTATTGAACCATGTTTATTGGAAATTACCGTGGAAGATGACCCACCCAGAATTTAGTAAAGGCATTTTTTGTGATTTTTTTTGGTCACCGGTTTGATTGATTATTTGTTATGAGAATGTAGAAGGAATGTTGAACCCACTTATTCATTTGGTAATACAGTCTATCACAAGGAAAAATATGGGGTCAATGGAAATTTTACAAAAATATTGATAAGATACGACTTGATATGTTTTGTTTTCATATGCGAAGAGAACCTATTTGAGACTTATGTTTTCTTGAGTGAATTTTTAAGAACCAAAATGCAATAAAAATGGTAAGTATGGTTAGTTGTGGTTTCAGTCAAAATTTTATGATACACAGGGATCCCTTTCAATACTTTGCGGGACCTTGTAGCTTTAAGAAAGACTGGGTTGATATTGTAGGCCACAACATGTCCACTCCTCGACTGTTTGTTGTGTTGGATGTGATTATTATGATGTTGTTCACTCCTTGACTCTGTTATATACAAGCAGTGTTATTATTGTTAAATAATTCTTGGGAAATAAAATATAAATTGGTTACTTGTAATGAAATTTCTAAGGAAAATGAGCAGCCTTGAAAAGAAACACCAGTTCTGGGTTGATTTTTTTGGGAAACAGAGTGTTGTTCAATTTTGAAACACTAAGAGGTGGTGATTGTTAATTGATGGAGAGGATGGAATTGTTTGATATGTTATTAGAATGGTATCTGTGGGAATCCCTTCCATTCTACCATTTTTCACAAAGTACAACCCCCTCATTATCCCAAATGTATTTGTCCACTCCATGTTTTCTGATATTTAATTTTAAGAGAAATCTGTATAGAAATGAAGAAAAATTGATGTGGCATTAATTGATGATCGATGTTATGGGATGTGTTTTGATACATAGTAGATTGTTTTTTATTGATTTCTAGAACAATATTCATAAATCCTTCCCCTTCCATGTTATCACTTTATGCTAAATACAATCCCTCCATACCCCCATTGACCCTATCAATTCCTTGTTCGTGTGGCAATTAATAAATGGCATTTTTATGGATGGATTGCATGCATCATGTAGTAAATTATAGAGCCAAATATTGATTTATTTAAGTGGTGTTTCATGTATGGGTTATTAAGAAATTCATAACTAACTAATTATTGCTACAGGATGATTTTTTTCAAAAGGGCCAATAATGGTCGAAATAACATAGGCAGGGGTAACTGGAATCGAGGACTCCTATTTTCACTTTGACGTTGATCTGTGCTGGACCTCGACCAAGTTTTGGAGAACCTTGGTCGTGTTTGACCATTTTTGGGACTTCGAAAAGTTGGTCGAAGATGAAGCTCCAGGCCAAGCATAGATCATATGATCTCTCCCCCTTTTGTGAGATTTTTGGGTTTAGGGTTTATGTAACAGGTATGGGATGTCATCCCATGGGTTTACCTATGCTTAGCCCCCATTTGTAATGTATAAATATATATCTAGGCGATGTAAGAAAGGAGTAGAAATACCTAGTAGAATCGTCTTAGTGTAGAGCTAGAGGCTTTGTGCATACTATGTGTTAAGACTTGTAGAGATAAATGCAAGTGATTGTAAGAATCTTGTGTGCAGACTGTGTAAGAAGGATTTTTGTTGTGATCTAACTCAAGGAAGGAGGATATGGCGAGGTACACGCATATCTCCCGTCCTATGTAGATTGTGTTTTGAGGCTCTATGCATGTAAGAGGATTGAAAGAAAATAATAAAGAAGATGAAGAGTTGGTGGACGTAGCCCCACGCTGGGGTGAACTACGTATATCCTGTGTTGTGATTACTTTGTGTTATTAATGTGATTTATGCTTAGTGTTGAATATTTATGTATGTTATATGCTTCTGATATAGTATCTTAGTGCTTAATAACTTGGATGAATGATATATCTGTTGATGCTATGTGTTAAACGGTCAGATATGCTTAGATCTTGTTGAATACTGCGTTGTTCTGTAATTTGGGTTTTACATGTGATGTGAATAAAGGGTTAAGGACTAATGGATGTTAACTGTTAATTTTTATGTTAAAGTATTGAGATCACAAATTTATGTCGCAGCTAGGTTGGATATGCTTGAGTCCTGCAACCCCCCCTACCTCTACCTTGGGTGAGACTTCATCTGCTTCGCAGGTGTTCCTGAAAGGGTCGGTAGTTAGGGTTTTTTTGGTGCGTTGTTGAAGTGTTGAACCCTGATTCTACCCCTATGCCAACAAATGGTTCCATTGTCGGGACCTGAAACTATGATTGTTGGGAACTGAGGAAAAGATAAAGCTTTGTGCATAGATCTGTTGTTGTAGTGTGCAGTACTCTGCTTGACTTGTGAAGCTCTATGCTAAGAAGATAAGTCTGATATGAAGAAAAGAGGTAAGATCTTAAAGCTTTGTTCTATGATAAAGGTAAGATAAGTGGAATTTTTTTTTTCGAAAGAATGGATCTAGGTATATTTGATAAATTTTGTCCTAGTCTAAAAACTAGGGAACGACTAGAAGAAAAAAGATATGATATGAATAGATATGATTAAAATAGTGAAAGATATGTTATCTCTATGAATAGAAAGAATTTTTGGACAAACAAGTACATGCAGAATCCTAGAAATAATTTTTTGCAGATCCATCATTGTGATCCCAGTGCATAGTACAAGAAAGGTTGGGGATCGTTTAAGAGAAAGAGAGGATTGACATTATGTTATAATTGCAGAAGATCAGGACATATTGCTAAGGAATTCAATGGTAGAAGTCCTATTTTCCTTTGTTGTAAATCTATTGGACATGAAGTTTTGGATTTCCCTAGAATGATTGCTAAAGTTGAAAAGATGAATATGAGACAAGAAAACCATGAGGAAGGTCTAGAGACTAAGAATATGCTAAAGAACCATAAAAAATCAGAGGCTATATTATTGCAGATGAAAGAAACATTGAATGATCACAGAGACACCAACTTATCAGATATTTTAAAAGAGAAAGAGTGCATAGAAACAATAATAGGAGACTTTGACATAGACTATGTATTGGATGTAGAAGCACAAGTGAACATTATGACAGAAAGTACTTGGGAAATTTTAGGAAAGCCTGCTATGATTCATTCATTAGGAGGAATAGGATTGTTTAAAGGAAAGTTGATAACCCTATGTGGAAGACTTTCCCATGTACCTATGATTTCTCATGGAACATCGACAAAAGAAGAATTTGAGATCATTAAGTTTGTTGAGAACAGTTCTCCCTTTGCACTTTTTTAGGAAAGACTTGGATTGAGAGAGATTGGATCCGAAGGAGAGAAGAAGAGGAATCTATAGAACAGAAAAAGAAATAATTAATGGATTTCATGGCTAAGAGAATAATACGCTTAATAAAAGAACAAGAGAACACGTCAAAGAAATTGAGGGCCAAAGACTTAGCTGTCAAAGTTGAAAGAACACAAGAAGGCTTAAAGCACCTATCCATGCAGTAGAGTAGAGCACCTGCTCCAGAAACAGTAAGAGAATAAGTATTATCCTCAAACCTTGGGAAAGATCCTCAATAGTGTGAAGTTACTATGATAATAAAAAATAAGAACAATAATGGAAAGAGGAATCCAAAGACACAGATCACAGGAAAGAAAACTAGAAAGCTCAGTAAGAAGAAATCAAAGCTAGAACAATTGCAGGAGGTTCCAGAGAGGACTTCATAGAAGGAAGGCTTGCAGACCTTGAACCTTGATGGAATAGAAGAACAACACCGATTGGCACTTCGCCATGGTGAAGCAATATGACCGTTGGAGGTGTCCTGGCCGTTAGAACGATGCCCCAGAACGACTAGAAATGCAGTTATTGCCAGAACGTTTGCCATCGGACCATTGGGACCGCACCATAATGGATGGAATTGTAAGGATCAAGGAATTCCTACCCATTGGAAGAATCTATTACGACGTTGTCTACTTATCCCATCAATAATTTTACCGAGGACACTTTCACGAATTGTGATTATCCGAGCCCACAAAGAACTAATTGCTTTCATGCAATGCTTGTTGTAACTTCTCCATCCGCTCTGCTACCTTGATTGTTTGTTCACCAACTTGAGATATCTGATCTCGAGCATGTATGTTGGGCGACCTTAGCGTAGTAGAAAAATCCATCAAAGAAATATTCATAGACCTCATGGCTGAGAAGGTCCTGTCCGCAAGAGTACAGGCCTCATTGTAGAGAGGAGTGCAAGCATCCCCATGGATTGCACATCCATATGAGCCCTCCTGATCTGCGACAGAGAAGAGAAGAAAGCATCGCGACGACTTGGAAATGCAAAGCTCATCCCATCAATGCTGCCCGACTATAACCCGCCTCTAGCTGGCACGATTAGTAATGATAGCATCCCGAGGGACTTCGAATATAGACTGATTACTGCATACCTCCCGAAGGGGATACATGCAGTAGGACTGCAGTTAGGCTAGATTATGACGTTGAAGATCATTGACTTAAACTTAGGATACCACATGAACTATGGCATGCTCACACCACACAATTACTTGACCAAGACAACGAGGAAGAAGTCAAAGATAAGCCCCCAGTCGTGGACTATGGACATTGTGAGGTCCGCCATTCTTAATGTGATGAAGATACCACACTTCAGTAGACATTAGGAGGTTAACTCGTGTGTTAAAATCCTATTTTCATGATACCATGGTGGTTATGTTTGGTTGGATAGGCGCATCACAGTAGATCTAGCACTGATCCATCGGATCAATGGATTAAGCATGCAAGGACCAGATCCCCAGGATTTTTACCTAGGGAAGGTTGCAGATCATGCCCTAGTGCAGTGCATAAAAGAAACCTACAATGATGTGGAGAAAGGAAAACGGGGCTACAAGGTAGCCTCCATCCAAAATGGTGCAGTGTGCCTAGATTTTTAGTTGATCATTGGTAATCTCATCAAGAAGAATAGGCCAACGTAGGTCATGGGGTTTTTCATCGACCTCATAGGAAAATGTGTTGAAGGGATGCAAATGAAATGGGCGAGCTACCTCGTCAACCAGTTAGAGAAAGACTATCGTGAAGCTCAAGATCAGGGCTACGAGTTCCATTTTAGTTGGTTGTTGATTCTCATTGCCTTCATTTCTTGGGAGATGTCAGAAGGAGTGACCTTCCATGAAATTGAGTCATCTGAACCACTAGCTGTGAAGTTCACTACGTTATGGTATTTGAGCGACATGGAGAAGAAATGGAAGTCAAATGCAGTGTTCCACACCTATTCTCTACAACTGAAGAGGGTCATTCAATCCTTCCCTCGCATGACGTCAAACACTCTGCATAGGTTCAGGCCACTTGCGAAGTTTTGGATAGACAAGCACTTCATCTATATCACTGCACACGGAGATGGATGCAAAGAAGAGCTCCAATCCTATTACAAACTCACAGAGGAGGACATGGAAGAAATAACCAAGGAATGGCCTGCATAGTTCCTTGTACCAGTTGACCAGGAATAACTCTCCGACCTCGACCTCATCGGAATACCTATGGTCACTCATGAAGAATATGATGCACCCAGTAGAAGCAGGAATAAAAAGAAGGAAGAGGTACAGGAATTGAGGAATAAAAATAAGGAAGAGGTACAGGAATTGAGTATCACATCAAAGGAAACTACACCAGATTCACCTGAAGGAGGAGGAGGTGATGAAGTATACAAAGAAGAGGATGAAGGGGAAGAAAAAAAAAAGGAACATGGCGAAGTAACACCGCCTAAGGATCCCATCACGGAGGTTTATACATACAAGAAAAGAAAGGGTTCCCCATAGAAACCTTCATTGCGAAAGAATTCAAAAGCCAATAAACCTCCATTTTATACTGTGCTCATAGTAGATGATATTAACCTCATCATTGTCGTTGTATCAGATACCTCAGAGGATATTTTGCAGTGAAGCGAAGCCAAACATGAGACAATGTTTGACAGGATCGAGGTGGAGCTCAAAGGGGTACAACAGGCTCTTTATTTGAGCCGCGCAATGTCTACTGTGTCATTTTCAACAGGGGACATAGAAGTAGGAGATGAGCCTGTCTGGCTACGCAGATTAGCAGACTCAACCAAGGCTCACCTTCGTTGGGTCCAGGGGGAAAAGGAGCAGGCCACAGAGGAATTAAAGCAATAAAAAGAAGAATCCCTAAAACAACGTTGGGTTGCGTAGTAAGAGAAATATGACCTCCAGGAGAAGTTTGTAGAGGATAAAGCGTAGATCGAGAAGGGAAAAGAACAATTTCTCACAGAGCAGATGGGAGTAGAGTAGGCAGTCACCAAAGCACTTTTCTCTATGTCGGGCCTCACACAGATAGAATAAGACATGGTGGAGAGCCAAGTGGAGAAGATAGCTAAATCCATTCAGCAGCTTCAAGCAAGAGTGGTCAATCTGGAATTGCAAGTCGTGCCAAAAACTCTGCAAGAAGTGCAATATCAAAGGGAAGAAACTACTCAGAGCACAGTTGAAAGAATCAAGGCATTGGCCTTAGAATGCAAGAAATTAAGCATTCGAAGTGTGCAGACCTATGAATGCCTTACAGGAGACCTAGAACTAAAGACATTGGAGTCACAAATCCAGGAGGAAAAGAAACAAGCAACGATAGTATAAGCAAAGTTGAAGCCGTTGTCAGTAGTCGAGAGGATGAAAAGGTCCTAGGAACAATGCATCATTCAACAATAGGTCCATGTCATCCATAGTAAAGTCATGGAAGTGACCCAAAGGATACAACCAGTGTAGGATGAAGCCTGCACACGTTTTGAGGAGATTGAGGGACAAGGTTCACAACTAGAACAAGTAGTCACCATGGTGGAACAACAATTGGAAGGACCAATGACTAATAAAGTTATCCAGGAGTTCTCCAAGCAGGAGGCTTTGGCGAAGCAGTAGGTCAAAGCATCTCAAGCCAAGCTCAAGGCCTTCAAAGCAAAGTTTCCTAGATCAAAGTGACTTGAGAGGAGTCACAGGTGCGTTTTGGGGGCTTGTTGGCCCTCGACCAAGTTTTGGAGAACCTTG
Source organism: Picea engelmannii (assembly GCA_009831015.1). Taxonomy (NCBI): domain Eukaryota; kingdom Viridiplantae; phylum Streptophyta; class Pinopsida; order Pinales; family Pinaceae; genus Picea; species Picea engelmannii. The sequence continues at coordinate 397,831 of ML800640.1, forward strand.
GTCATGTTTGAACATTTTTGGGACTTCGACAGGTTGGTCGAAGACGAAGCGCCAGGAAAAGCAGAGATCATGGGATCTCACCCCCTTTTGTGAGATTTTTCAGTTTAGGGTTTATGTAATGGGTATGGGATGTCAGCCCATGGGTTCACCCATTATTAAGCCCCATTTGTAATGTATAAATAGATATATAGGTGATGTAAGAAAGGAGTAGAGAGACCTAGTTGAATTGGCTTAGTGCGGAGCTAGAGGATTTCTACATACTATGTGTTAACACTTGAAAAGATAAGTGCAAGTGATTATAAGAATCTTGTGTGCAGACTGTGTAAGAAGGATTTGTGTTGTGATCTAACTTGGGGATGGAGGATTTGGAGAGGTGCACGCAAATCTCTTGTCCTATGCAGAGTGGGTTTTGAGGCATTGTGCATGTAAGAGGATTGAAAGAAGATAATAAATAAGATGAAGAGTTGGTGGATGTATCCCCACGCTGGGGTGAACCACGTATATCTTGTGTTGTGATTACTTTGTGTTATTAATTTGATTTATGCTTAGTTCTGAATATTTATGTATGTTAGATGCATTTGATATAGTAGCTTAGTGCTTAATAACTTGGATGAATGATAGATCTGTTGATGCTATGTGCTAAATGGTCAAATATGCTTAGATCTTGTTGAATATTGCGTTGTTCTGTAATTTGGGTTTTTCCTGCGATGTGAATAAAGGGCTAAGGACTAATGAATGTTAACTGTTAAGTGCTCTGTTAAAGCATTGAGATCACAGATCTGTGTCCCAGATAGGTTCCAGACGCTTTAGTCCTACAACCCCCCTGCCTCTACCTCGGGTGAGACTTCATCAGCTTCGCAGATGTTTCTGAAAGGACCGGTAGTTAGGGTTTTGTTGGTGCTTTGTTGAAGCATTGAACCCTGGATCTGCCCCTGTGCCAAAAATCCATAAGAGTTGAACCAATTGTTTCAATATCGATTCTTTAATTTGGTTGGCCATCGGATATTTCATCCTCGACCTAAAAGGCCCCCTTTTCAATAGCCTTAGAATTTTCTCGGCATTCTTGTTCCTCCACATCTGTCAATACAACCTAAACCCCCCGCTAATGACAGTTGGTAAGAAATTGTCCACCAACCTATATTTCACCATCGTGGTTGGCCCACTGTATCATTTCCTTTACTACCACCACCACCACCACCAATTAATCCCAATGCTCAAATTGCTCATGTTGTTTTTCTAGTACAGTCCTCGCATGCTATCAAAATATTAAACATTGATATCCCACGTGATCAACGTATTACAACCCCAAGGGTCTAACCAACCAAAGGATGCTACAGAAAAGTCAAGGGAGGAAAGGAGTGAGAAGAGGCAAAATTCCTCACACAACAAATATGGTTTTTGATGATTTTTATGTTGTTTAGTGATGAAGATAGTTTTTTATTATTTTGACCAAGTTTTGGACAACAAGCTTTTATTTAGGAATTTTTCAAGGATAAGATGGATATATTATTTTGGGGGATATGGTCATAATTTTTGCTGATATTTTTCGATTTAAATGATGAGCATGGAAGTTACAAAGGTGTTATATGATTCAAATGATTAATTTTGTACTCTATATTTGATGATTAGCAAAAAGAGAATTGTGGGAGTCACAAGGGGTCCCACCTATTTAGTTATTATTAATTAAGACCCTTAATTATATATTATTATTTATTTCTCATAACTAATTAGTTAAGTTAGTTTGACTTAACTAAAGAAAGTAGTTGAACTACTTCAACTTATTGGGAGATAATAGAAGGAGAACTACAACCAAAAGGTTTGCTCTATATTAGTGATATATTTTCACTTTTCATTCATTCTAAGTTTACTAGAAATTTTAATCCTCTTGATGACAACAAGGTCTTATTGAAGGCAGCAGGATTCAAAACTGAATCACATATTTCAGCATCTTGTTTTAAAGGTGTTTGATTTATCTTTGGCAGTCTGTGTATTCTTGTTTGTTTATGAATTAAATTTCATGATTGATAAAGAATATCTTGCGGAGACAAGTGGCAGCATGTTGTGGCAAGTCAATCCAGATCATTAGTTTCATTTTTGTTGTGTTTTCAGAGTCTTTTTGTATGGTGCCCATCGAAGGCTTCTAAATCTGACTTTGGTCCCTACCCTCGCAGGGGTTTGTAAAAGAAAACTCAGTTTTGTGTCTCAGAATGAAATAAAATCAGATTATTGTTTATGTCTCACATATGTGTCTTCATGATATATGGTTCTTTGTTTTTCTTTTATCTCCATGTTTACATTACTGTAAATTTTGTATACTCTCACATAGATTTGTTTAATTTTATTGTACATTTCTATAAACCTAAAATCATCCTTGATCCTTTGTAATTGATACTTGTGGATTAAGTGAATATTTTTTAGGCTATAAACCTCGGGTGACATTCCCAACTATCTTATCTTATCCAGACAAGATCTGAAAATGATTGAGTAAGGTTATTTATACCTTTTTCTCAACACCAACCAAGCTGACCAGTTAAATAATATTGCAGTAGACCATATTATGAATACAAGAACCCTAGATCTATACATCAAAATGTTTCCAACAGATAGTATTCACAACCAAATAACTCTGTTGTAGATTACATTGTGAATACAAGACCCTAATGGTCTATCCATTGAAAAATGAGCCCCACAAATAATCATCATGACTTTACAGTAGAAGATGACACTTCATTACATTACATTATTATTGGAATATGGTAATATGAAATGGAATTTCAACACATTACATTGCATTCCCCGTGAATACAACTTCAACCATCCTAGATAAAGTGGAAAATAGGTTCAAACTCTATTGTTGTCAAGTATAAGTTAAAGAGAGGAATAATGTAGGAAACCACTACAACTGCAATCAGATCCTCAATAAAGTGTAAGAAGAAGACACTTGCAACTATCAAGAATAAATGTTGAATGACCATATCAATATTATTAGAAACTCAAGATAGGAACAAGTTGCAGAACCAAGCTATCCCACAACTCTTCACAAAAAAAAAAACTATGGAGAAAGTGAAACAAATAGAGATCTAATCTACACACAATAAATTCCACAAGTAAAGCATATAGAGATCATGATAAGACCATAAAAAAAGTGAAATTTCTTTTACACAACAAGGGTCAAAAACAACATATAGAGAGAAAAATATGATCAAAAGATGAGCAAAATATATCCATTAGAAACTAACCCTTAAGCAATAGATGGTTTCTTGTTGTCACCATGAGAAAAGTATTAGAGATGCATGCCCCTGAAAATGTCAAAAATATATTCCATACAGGTAGGTTAGTTACAAGTAAATCGGGAACAAGATACAACCTCTCGGGATAAATGATGAGAAAAACTAAGAAACAATAAACTAATGTAGAAAGAAAAGAACTAACAATATATGAAAAAAATTGAATGTGCTTACCTCAAATGAATACTGGAAGAACTTATTGTTGATTAAGGTTGGTTTTCATTGATGTCAACCCTTAAGGAAAGATCAGTAGCAAAAAGGTATGGGTAATGGACCCAAGTTTGTTTTATGACTCATTATTGTCTTGTCATGGTTGATAATAAGTACAGATGGATGAACTCCAAAGTGGTCCATTTATGGTGAAAGCCCTCATGGGAAGACGCTTTGCGAATTGAGTTATCCTATAAGTATGGTTAGAGAACCCATGCTTATTTGTGGAATAATGAGATTAAGGTCAGTGAATTTTTTAGTGAAACTATCCTATATTGATAATGTTTGTCATGCCATTTCTGGTGGTATGTGGAACATCACACAACTCCTCATGGTTAGAGAGTTATGGCCATGAGAAGTTGGAGAACCCAGGTTTGGGTAATGGACGCAAATTTGTTTGATGAATAATGGTATGAGTTTTGATATATTTTTAGGTAATACTATTATATATGGATAGTACATGTCATTCCATTTTTGGTGGTATGTAGAACGTCACATAACTCCTCACGGTTTGAGAGTTATGGTTGTACGAAGTTAGAGGACCCTCACATGTCCTCTAGAAGCCTCAAAAGGTCAAAGTAGTCAAAGTGGTTTAAGAAATTTTAGAAGGTAAATAATAAAGTGAAGTGATGAGTGTACTATAATTCAAAGTGAATACAAAATAAATTATTTAAATAATAAATTTAATGGAGAAATTATAAGTGGGTTAACCCTAAAATAAGGAAAGTGGGCAAAGTGGCCTAGAAGATGTTTTTAAGGAAGCTACTTGGAGAGTATAAATAAGGCTCTCTCATTTTATATCACACTTGAGAATATTGAATATCCATAGGTGTCTGAGGTAATCAAATGATATCTAAGCCAAATTTCTAAGGGAAGGTGAAGAAAAGAAGGTCGGAATTCAAGGAAAGATAAATTATTTTGATGATTCTTTCTAAGGTATGTTATTTACAGGTCATCTCACCATTTTAGCAATAACGTTTTTTATAAAATGATTCAAATCGTGAAATTTATATTCCATTGAGAAAACATATCCAAGTATCTGTGGTAAAAAATTCAGCTTGTGTGTCATTGTATTTTTGGATTTACACTCCATGTAAAATAGGGTTTGTGGCTAGTCATGAAACTAGTCTAAAACAGGTGTTCAGGGTAAAAACATCATAACTTCTTCATAACAGACCCAAATTCAGTAAGACAAAATGTTTTGGTTAGAATAAATTCTTTAGTATTCTGTGTAACAGTTTCAGATCAATTCAACAAATATTCTGTGTGGGGCACGCTCTACAAGGTCACTCTCTAGAATAAGCCAAAATTCAGCAACGTATGCCATTTTTTCTATAACTCCTTTTCTGAGAGGTTCCAAGTAGTGACACCTGGAGGAATTGCATAAAAAAAACTGAAGAACATTGTGTATCAGTTTCATATATTTATTCATTACAAGTACAAAGGTATGATTATTTCAAGTCAGGGTTGTTGACTAATCCAAAACTAGTCATGTGAGACTAAAGAAAAGTTTGATGAAAATGATAGTATTTTGTTGTTAAATTTAAGGAAGGTTTGCAGGTATGCGATCATATACACCAGTTCTATCATAGAGTTACAAATCATATTTGGATGATGAAATTGATGAGGTATTTTGGTTAAGGTACATGTTGGGTACATGGTTGAGACAAACAGTTGATGAGTTGGAACATACATGAGGTGTATAGTTGATGATGTTGGTATATATTGATGAGTCATAGTTGATGAGTATTTGAAACACCATTGGTACATACTTGGTACATGGTTGGTTTCACTTGTTTATGGTATAGGTTTTTGCATGGTTGATGCACTTGCTTATGGTACAAGTTGATTACAGGTTGAGGTACAGGTTGATGTTGGTTGATGCATGGTTTAGGTTTATTGGTACAGGTTTACAGCAGTATATCTCATAGTGATAGTGTGACAGTGGTTCCATCATTCTACTTCTACTTCAGGATGGTTGGACAGGGAAAGGACATGTGGTTGTAGCTGAAGAACAAAGTGGGTTGTAGCCTCCTTCTGGTTGTAGCCAGAGAATTGGGGAGTTGGAGCTTCCCTCAGGTTGTAGCCTGAGAAACTAGGGGGTTGGAGCCTCCTTCCAGTTGTAGCTAGAAAACAAAGAAAGTTGGTGCTTCCAATGAATGTAATTCTTCAAGGCATATAAGAAAAAACATTATGTGGTGTTCTCTCGCTTTGGGTTTCCATGTAAAACATTGGTGTACTGTGTATGTGTATGATTGTTCATTTGTTCATTTATTATTTACTCTGCAGTTATTGGATGATAATTCTACATTGATATAACACTTGGATTATATGGTTAAAAAGGATTAAATTGCTCCATTACTGATTCACCCCCCCCCCCCC
>ML800640.1:403806-414053 GCA_009831015.1 Picea engelmannii
AGAGTACCAACTTGTATAAAAATGGAATACCACAGTTTGATGGATAGAAGTATGTTTTTTGGAGCATAAGGATGAAGACATATATACAAGCACAAGGATTTCAAGTTTGGCAATCAATTGTAGATGGATACATGGCACCAACAGTTCCACCAACAAATGAGAAAGCAATGAAACTCAGTGAGAATAATTCCAAAGCTACAAATGCACTTTTGAATGGTCTTAGTGATACAATATTCACCAAAGTTGCACAATGTAAATATGCTAAAGAGATTTGGGACAAGCTTTGAAATATTTATGAAGGAGACACAAAAGTCAAAGCAGCAAAGCTTCAAACTTACAAAGGTCAGTTCGAACAACTAAAATTGAAGGAAGATGAGAATATTGCAGCCTACTTCTTACGAGTCCATGAAACAGTGAATGCAATCATAGGATTGGGAGAAGAAATCAACTAATCTGTAATTGTTCAAAAGGTTATAAGATCTCTTCCTATGAGATTAAACCCTAAGATATCAGCACTAGAAGAAAGATCGGATCTAAACTCAATAAGCATGGATGAACTCCATGGAATATTCACAACATATGAAATGAGAACTGAACAGGAAAATCCATATGTAAAAGAAGCATCCAAAAGATCAAATCAATAGAAAAGGAAACAATAAGAACATAGTAGCAATAGTGACGACTCAAAAGATGATGAATAAATGGCCAACTTCGTCAAAATACTGAACAAGGGAACTAACTGTAAGTATAAAGGTAAGATTCCTTTAATTTTTTTTAATTGTGATGGTATTGATCATTTTTCTAACAAATGTCCCCATAAGAAAAAGAGAAATGATGAAGGTTACTCCAAAGGAAACCAAACATATAAAGGCAAAAGAACTACAAAGATTTTTTTCAAGAAAATCGTATGCACCAAATAAGACATTTCATCATTAGATGAAGATGAAGTTAGTGACAGTGAGACATAAAGAGTTATATTCATGGCAGTAGAAGAATATGATAAAGAAGACTCTAAAGACGAATATGAAGAACCCAAAGAAGGATATGAAGAATTCAAAGAAGAAATTGAAGAGGCAAAAGTTGACTTTCGATAAGAATTAATGTGTTCCGTAGAAGTTATCAGGAGAGAAAAGGAGAAGAACAAGAAACTACAAGCAGAACTAGAAAATAAAGAAGACACTCAAGAACTAGAACAAATGATCACAAAATTGAAGGTTCAAATAGAACAAGATAAAAGAATTAAAGAAGCACTCAAAGAACAACTAGAAGAAAAGGACAGGATCATTGGAAACTTGGAAGTAGAAATTGTCACATTAAGAAAGGATATTCAAAAGAAAAATATGTAAAATATCTCAAAAGTTTTGGATGACATTATCAACAGTCAAAATTATCATTTTGGCAAGACCGGACTTGGATACAATCAAACAAAAAAGGGATCAAGATCCAAAACAACAAAGCAAGAAAAAAATCCAAAAAGATATGCAGAAACAATCAGAGGGGATAGGAAGATATACAAGGAAGATTATAGAGACACTCCTCCACCAAAAAGATTCAGATTTCAGAATCAACAACCAATAGATAGGCCTCAAGAAGAATAAGGATTCATAAGAGCACCTCCTTTCAGAAGATATTCAACTCCCAGGTATCAAACTTTTTTTTTTGGTTTATGTTATGCATGCAATAATTTTGGACATAAAGATGTAAATTGAAGACATAACAACAAGAGCAATAACTACTTTGAAATTCATACACAAAGGAGTTATCCAAGAAGGCCTAGTGAAACACAGAGAAGAAGTTACAATAGGTTTGAATCTTTGAGAACTTAAGTGGAATGTTACAAATGTAACAATTTTGGACACATGACCATAGATTGTAGAATGATAGTCCCTCCTAAAGAACCACAACAGAATAACAACAGTCACAGACAGGAACCTCAGAAAAGGACATGGATAAGAAACAAGGATCAGTATAGCAATGAAGAATGCACACTCACTCTACAAGATAAGCAGAAGAAAAGTGGTTGGTATGTTGATAGTGGGTTTTCAAAACACACGAAAGGTGATAGAGATAGATTTATTACATTACAAAAGGAAAGAGATGGATCAGTCTCCTTTGGAAATAATAATTCAGCCAAAATCATTCGAAAAGGCACAGCCCGAATGGGGAACAAGAATGAAAATACAGAAAATGTTCTACTAGTAGAAAATATGAAACATAATCTTCTAAGTGTGAGTCAAATGTGTGACCAAGGTCATAAAGTTACTTTCAATTCACAAAAGTGTGATATAAGAAAATAAGGTTCAGGAAAATTGATTGCTACCACTGCAAGAACTTCAAGAAACATATATGTGTTAAGTGAAATTGGAAGTGAAAAATGTTGTCTAGGAAAGGAAGATGAAAGTTTTCTATGGAACATAAGAATGGGTCACATACATTTTGATAACCTTATCAAAGTCAGTAAAAGAGAAGCAATCAGAGAAATGGCCCAGATCACGAAAGCAACCAACACTTTATGCAAGCACTGTCAACAAGGAAAGAAAACAAAGACCAAGTTCAAATCAAAGTAATATTCAACGACAAGACCACTGGAAATTGTACATATTGATCTAGTTGGACATACTACAAAAAAGGGCTTAAATGGTGAGAAATACTTTATGTTGTTAGTTGATGATTATACAAGAATGACTGAAGTTTGTTTTCTCAAGAATAAGTCAGAAGATTTTGAAAACTTCAAGATCTACAAAGAAATGGTTGAAAATGAATTGGATTCAAAAATCAAATGCTTGAGATTTGATAATGGAGGAGAATTCACTTCAAAGGAATTTATGGACTACTGCAACAATCATGGAATAAAATGGTAATTCTTCGTTGCTAGGACACCTCAACAGAATGGAGTTGTTGAAAGAAAGAACATGACAATATAGGAAATGGCTCAAACAATGCTAATGGATTCAAAATTGATAGATATTTTTTGGACACAGGAAGTGCATACAATAGTTCACATTCAAAATAGAGTAATTCTCATAAACAACACTGACAAAACTCCTTACGAGCTATGGAAAGGAAGACAAGCAAATGTGAAGCACTTTAGAGTTTTTGGAATCAAATGATACATCAAAAGAGAAGATGGTAGAATGGGAAAGTTTGACTCTCGTGTGGAAAAATGAGTACTTGTTGGTTACTCAAGTACAACGAAAGCATACAAGTGTTATAATCTGAGATTGAACAAAATTGTGGAAAGCATCAACATAACAATTAATGAAACAGGTAGACCAGAATCAAAGGAAGAATAAAATGAATCAATGGAACAAAATTTCGAAGAAGAAGCAGAAGATGAAAAGAAAGTAGAAGAGGAAGATGAAGAGGATCTGATAGAAACATAAGAGAAAGTTCAACAAGTGTCTCCAAAGACACCCAGTAAACTAGTACAGAAGAATCATCCTTCAGATCAGATTATCGAAAACAAAGATGCAGGAGTTTATACTAAAAGAATAATCCATTCACCGGAACAAACACACCTAGAACTCTTATCTACAATTGAACCAATCTGTTTTGAAGAAGTCAACAAGGATGAATTTTGGAATAAGGCCATGGATGAAGAATTGGATCAAATAGAGAAAAATGACACTTGGGAATTGGTTCCAAGACCAAAGAATAAGAATGTGATCGATACAAAATGGATTTTTAGGAATAAATTAAATGAATATGGAAAGGTTACAAGGAACAAATCTAGATTGGTATGTAAAGGATATGCATAGATTGAAGGAATCAACTTTGAAGAGACATTTTCCCCAGTTGCCAGAATGGAAGCAATCTGTTTGCTTTTAGCCTATGCATGCTCCAAAAATGTTAAAGTATATTAGATGGACATAAAATAAGTTTTTCTAAATGGGGAACTTGAAGAAGAAGTCTACATTGAACAACCAGAAGGATTTCAGTTGTCAAAGAACACAAATTATGTGTGTAAATTAAAGAAGGCCTTGTATGGTCTAAAACAGGCCCCTAGAGCATGGTTCTCTAGACTGGATAAGTATCTGAAGCAGGCAAGGTTCAGAAAAGGAAGTGCAGACAAAAACCTCTATATCAAGTTAAGTCAAGGTAATATTTTATTAATTGAAGTTTATGTTGATGATATTATTTTTGGTAGTGATGATGACAGGTTAAGCCAGAAATTTGCAAAAGATATGCATAACGAATTTGAAATTTCATTACATGGAGAATTATCCTTCTTTTTGGGACTTCAGATACGTCAAAGGAACCAAGGAATTTTTATTTCTCAAACCAAGTATATCAAAGAAATGCTAAAGAGATTTAGAATGGAATATTGCAAACCAGTTATAACTCCCATGCAAACTAGTTGCAAGTTGAGAAAAGATGATGATTCGAAGTCTATAGATCAGAGGCAATATAGGTCAATGATTGCCAGTCTACTATATGTGACAGCATCCAGACCATATGTAATGCAGGCAGTTGGACAGGTGACATGATTTCAAGTAGCACCAAAGGAGTCACATGTGTTAGCAGTGAAGAGGATTTTTAGATATCTCATAGGAACATAAGAGTTTGGATTATGGTATCCAAAAGGAAAGGATATATCACTTATTGCCTACACAGATGTATATTGGGTAGGTTGTATTGATGATTGAAGAAGAACCATTGGAGCAATGTTCTACTTCAGTGAGTATTTAGTATCATGCCTAAGCAAGAAACAATCATCAGTATCTTTATCTACAGTCGAGGCAGACTATATTGCAGCAGTGTCATGTTGTACATAGGTTCTTTGAATGAAACAAACTATGACAGATATACAGGTTGAGTATGATGAGCCCATTCCAATATATTGTGATAATACAAGCACCATCAATATCTCGAAGAACCCGGTGATGCACTCCAAGACGAAGCACATTCCAATCAAGTATCACTTTCTACGGGAGAAGGTTGCAGAAAAGAACATCAAAGTTGAGTATGTGGCCACAAAAAAAGAAGTGGTAGCCATCTTTACAAAACCACTTCCATGGGAGCCTTTGAATATCTTCTCCAGAGATTTGGAGTTATTTATAATCCAAAATGAATTCGTTTTTGAATGCTTATTTTATATGTCTTATATGTACACAAGGAAGCACCATAAGAGGACAGTTCGATCAAGGGGAGCAACCTCGAATGGAAAGATACCTTTTCCATTGATGAAAAAGGGGGAGATATTTATCATATGCAAAGGATAGAGGCATGGTTCTAGGGGGACAAGATTTATCAGATATAAAGGATAGAGGCAAGGTTCTAGGGGGAGCATGAGTGATATGATTTCATTATTGCATCAGAGTGTTGCCATCAATGCCAAAGGAGGAGATTGTTGATTAAGGTTGGTTGTCATTGATGTCAACACTTGAAGAAATCCCGATAGCACAAAGGTCTAGGTAATGAACCCAAGCTTGTTTGATGACTCATTATTGTCTTTTCATGGTTGATAATAAGTACAAATGGATGAACTCCAAAGTGGTCCCCTTATGGTGAAATCCCTCATGGGAAGACGCTTTGTAGATTGATTTATCTTCTAAGTATGGTCAGAGAAGCCATGATTATTTGTGGAATAATGAGATGAAGGTTAGTTAATTTGTAAGTGAAACTATCCTATATTGATAATGCTTTTCATGCCATTTCCTGTGGTATGTGTAACGTCACATAACTCCTCACGGTTAGATAGTTATGGCCATGAGAAGTTGGAGAACCCAGGTTTGGGTAATGGACCCAAATTTGTTTGATGGATAATGGTATGAGTTTTGATATATTTTTAGTTAATACTATTCTATATGGATAGTACATGTCATGCCATTTCTGGCGGTATGTGGAACGTCACATAACTCCTCACGGTTTCAGAGTTATGGCCGTGCGAAGTTGGAGGACCCTCACATGTCATCTAGAAGCCTCAAAAGGTCAAAGTAGTCAAAGTGGTTTAAGACATTTTAGAAGGTAAATAATAAAGTGAATTGATGTGTGTACTATAATTCAAAGTGAATACAAAATAAATTATTTAAATAATAAATTTAATGGAGAAATTAGAAGTGGGTTAACCCTAAAATAAGGAAAGTGGGCAAAGTGACCTAGAAGTTGTTTTTAAGGAAGCTACTTGGAGAGTATAAATAAGAGGCAAGGCTCTCTCATTTTATATCACACTTGAGAATATTTAATATCTATAGGTTTCTGAAATAACCAAAGGATATCTAAGCCAAATTTATGAGGGAAGGTGAAGAAAAGAAGGTCAGAATTCAAGGAAGGATAAATTCTTTTGATGATGCTTTCTAAGGTATGTTATTTACAGGTCATCTCATCATTTTAAAAATAACCTTTTTTCTAGAATGCTTCATAACGTGAAATTTATATTCCATTGATAACACATATCCAAGTATTTGTGGTAAAAAATTCATCTTTTGGGTCGTTGTATTTTTGGAGTTACACTCCGTGGAAAATAGGGTTTGTGGCTAGTCCTGAAACTAGTCTAAAACAACTTTTTTGGGTAAAGACGTCATAACTTCTTCATAACAAATCCAAATTTAGTAAGAATATTTTTTTTGGTTATAATACATTCTGTGTTATTCTATGTAACATTTTTAGATCAATTCCACAAATATTTTGTGTGGGGCACGCTCTACAAGGTCTCTCTCTAGAATAAGACAAAATTCAGCAATGTATGCCATTTTTGCTATAAATCCTTTTCTGAGAGGTTCCAAGTAGTGACACCTGGATGAATTGCATAAAACACATTTAAGAACATTATGTATCAGTTTTATATCTTTATTCATTATAGGTACAAAGTTATGATTATTTCAAGTCTGGGTTGTTGACTAATCCAAAACTAGTCATGTGAGACTAAAGAAAAGTTTGATGAAAATGATAGTCTTTTGTTGTTAAAGTTAAGGAAGGTTTGTAGGTATGCTATCATATACACCAGGTCTATTAGAGAGTTACAAATCATATTTGGATGATGAAATTGATGAGGGGTTTTGGTTAAGGTACATGTTGGGTACATGGTTGAGACAAGCAGTTGATGATTTGGCACATACATGAGGTGTATAGTTGATGATGTTGGTATATATTGATGAGTCATATTTGATGAGTAGTTGACACACAATTGGTACATACTTGGTACATGGTTGGTTGCACTTATGTATGGTACATGTTGATTATGGGTTGTTTGGTACAGGTTGCTATATGGTTGATGCACTTGTTTATGGTACAGGTTGATTACAGGTTGAGGCACAGGTTGATGTTGGTTGATGCATGGTTCAATTTTATTGGTACATGTTTACAATGGTATATCTCACAGTGATAGTGTGACAATTTTTCCATGATTCTACTTCTACTTCAAGGCGGTTGGATGGGGCAAGGACATGTGGTTGTAGATACCTTACGGTTGTAGCTGGAGAACATAGGGGGTTGTAGCCTCCTTCTAGTTGTAGCCAGATAATTTGGGAGTTGGGTCTTCCCTTGGGTTTTAGCTTGAGAAACTAGGGGGTTGGAGCCTCCTTCTAGTTGTAGTTGTAAAACAAAGGAAATTGGTGCTTCCAATGAATGTAATTCTTCAAGACATATAAGAAAAACAATTTTGTGGTTTTCTCCCAATTTGGGTTTTCACATAAAACACTGGTGTACTGTGTATGTGTATGATTGTTCATTTCTTATTTACTCTGTGGTTATTTGATGATAATGCTACATTGATATAACACTTGGATTATATGGTTAAAAAGTATTAAATTTCTCTATTACTGATTGACCCCCCCTCTCAGTGACCCAATACTTACCTTTTGATGATATGCCACATTGAAAAAGCCACACTGAAAATTACTTCAACTAGGATATCTTCAGCCTTAATGTGTACCTGGAGACTATCTGATATCTGAGCAAAGAGAAAGCAAGAGGAAGGAAATCCACGATCTTACAAACTTGGTTGTATGCACAAAGAAGTGAAAAGCCCCAAAACCCTAGAATTTCTTAAAAAAAAACACGAATCTATTGTTTTACGATGTGGATATGTTGCTTAAAGAAGAGAAAACCCTCGATGCACCAAGAAACCCCAAGAACACGATTGTACACCATGTGTGAAGGGGAAAAAAGATGCCCAAAAGCGAAAAAAAACCTCCCAACAATCAAATCAACTTACCATAATTCAATTTTCCCTAATAGACAATAAATTGGCCTCCCAGTAGGTAAAACAACTTGCCCAACTATAGAAAAATGCCCTCAAGAAGAGAATTTAGTAGGCCATCAAGGAAAAAGATGGTTAGACATGTAAAAACTCCCCCCTTATAAGGAAATTCACCTCATAAGATAAATTCACCCTAGGGTAGTCTGATCAACCCTCAGAGAAAACAACATGACCTCTTACACCTACAAAATGCAAAAAAAAAGGTAGCGTACAATAATAAAAATGAATATGTATGATCTTTGATCAGAGAGTGGGTAGGCTAGTTAGGTAGCTAGGGAAAAACCGCACCCAATGAAAAAAAAACTCACTGCAAACAAACTCTCATGCATCAAAAGATATTAGGTTCAAAAGAAAAACTAGGTTTGGTAAAAACAACTGGCCTGGTAAAAAAATAGGTTTGATGAATACCAACCATAAAAATTTACCAAAAAACTTTAGGTTTACCAAAAAATTAAAATGAGCTAGGCTAGGCTAGGAAAAATAATTAAAAAATGGGAAAACGATAGTCGTTTTGGATGAACTAGTTGTCAATCTTGGATGAAATATACATTATGGAGACAATGGTTAGATCAAATTTTTAAAAAGATGCACATAAATATGATAAATATTCAAAACAAGGGTTAGGGTTTTGAAAAAAAAACTCAATCTTGTAGAAAAATGCCCAATATAAAAAGAAGCCTTAATGACTACTAGATATTACTACAAATCTACAAAATAAGGACAGCCCAAGTAAATATGAAGAAAATGTTGTTGTAAAAAAAACTTACTGAAGGAGGTAGAGAATAATAACCTTCTATAATACCATGTTAGAATATTGAGACATATGAATAACCATACAACAATATGAAAGAGAATAACCTTACTAGTTTATCATCATATACATATAACAACAACATTTAATCATAATAAGAAAGAGATGAGAGAATAAGAGTACAATACATATACATGGTAAAACCCGAAAATGGGGAAACATCCACGAGAAGGTATTGTCTTCTTTATTCTTCGGAAATATCCAATCTTACACTTGAGAACACCTCCCACACATCACACTCCATCTTCACATCACAACCATGTAGATGACCACTATGTGCTCCTTCATTATAATATGCTTCTATGTTGTGTGTTGTGTATATCACAGGTCTCTCTTACATATTACAATGGTCCCTTCCAACCCACTTCATGATTCACCTAATATTTCATGTGTCATATTTGAAGAAGGTCATGGGACCTAGTTGTCATTTTTAAACCATCCTACTAGAGTTTGATGAGGAGGGTTCCATTTGGTTATAGCCAAAGGAAATACTAGCCACAAGAAAACATAGATTGCACTAACTTAGAATTGGATAATTCCTCATATAGTGGAAGGATACATAGCCAAATGATGCCACTTGGGAACCAACAACAATTTTATAGCACTTTCTACACCTCCAACTTTGAGGACAATATTTCTTTTGAAGGGGGAGGGCATGTTAGGGCCATACCATAACCTCCATACTTTAGGGTTAGTAATTAATTGTACATGACCATATCCTTTTAAGAATGACCATTAGGTATTTAGTGGATAGTTACCCAATGTAAAAGGGTCATGTTTATTAAATAAGTCACCTTAGGGGTTGGCACTCATTAATTATGGGACCACAAGTTGTTAGGATTTTCTCATGAGAAACTATTTATAGAGCTAGAAAGCTATGAAATATTTTTTCAATGATTGTTATTATAATGAAGTTTTTCTCAAATGAGGTGACCCCCTTGAATAGGCACATGAAAATTGCTTAGTTTTGGAATTATCAATATAAATGTTTTATTTTGCATATTTAATCCCATTATCTCTTGTAGTTGTTTCTTCTACATTTATATTTTTTTAATATTGTTTGTATTCTACTATTTATTATGTTTAAGTACATTACACCATGGTGACATTGTTTGGACACTCAAGGATGATTTGGTGTTGTCCATAACATAGTGAAGCAACAAGTCGATCAACATTGAACCATGTTCCACTTTAAGAAGTGTATTAGGAGTTATTTCATCTTTGACCCAATAAGAA
>ML800640.1:427516-463864 GCA_009831015.1 Picea engelmannii
CCAAGTTCAAAGATCCACCCAATATTTCATGTGTCCTACTTGAAGAAAGCAACCATGCCAAAATGTTGTGTTCAAGCCATCCTCTGTTAAGGCCCCTAAGGCCCTGTGTTAAGGCCCTAACACTCACTTATTATTAGTTTATTCATTATGATTAGGTAGACTTAATGCTAGGTTACACCATGCTCACTTTATCTCCTATCTATAATAAAGGATACTCAATTGTATACGCATCTCATATTCTCTTTTGAATTGGATATATTGTAAAAGGAGGTTTCCCCCTCAAAGTGTACTATATTCATTGTTTTTCTATCATTTTTAAGGTGTTGGATCATAACATCCTCCCAGAATTGGATAGGGAGGGTTCCATTTGGTTACAACCTAAGGCTATTTTAGACAAAAGAGAGTGTAATTTGTATCTACCCATTATCTAGGAAGTCTTGATCCAATGGAAGGATACATAATGTGAATATGCCTCATTGGGACCAACGATGATCCTACAAAAAATTTACTCATATCTAGCCTTGAGGGACAACATTGTTTTCTAAGGAGAAGGGCATGTTAATGTCCTACCTTATCTTCCCTAGTCAAGGGGATAGGTTGTTACTTAATGTGTTGTGGCCAAATATATTAAATAAGGTCCATGAGGTAGTTAGAGTGTGTAATTAATAAATTTAAGGTGGCCTCATTAAAGAAGATCCACTAGTTAGTTATTATAGCCTCATCAATGTGTTGGATTTACTAGCCAGCGATGAATACATACAAACATATATTGAAGTAAGGGACACCAGGAATTATACTCAAGGAATCCCAAAAGGGGAAAATATATATTACATTATAACATTCACATGTGTACATTCTATTGTACAAATGGTCTCTTTATATAACCATAGGTGACCATAGCTACTAAGTATTAATTAGGTAATTAGATCACATCATATCCATAACCATATACATAACCATATCCATAATATCTCCTTAAATATCTCAACTCAATTCATGAGATCCTCATTCTTAATATCTCTCCTTACTCTAGCCCCTGGGGGGGCATCTCAATTGACAAGTTCCATGATATGAAGTGTTATGTTCGATGAGGTTCTGAGTTCAAATCCCCTTGATTTACCCATCCCTACGAAAGGGGCATATGTATGGCACCTGGAGGTTATAGTAGTAGCGATCAGAATCGACCCCATATCACACGAGTACGAGACTGGCCCAATTTTTTATTATGCTAATGATAAACAAAATATATCTCTCCTTATCCTCACCTTTCACTCATATGTAGACATTAACCTTGGTCTACTTAATTAAATTTGTGCAATTATATATTTTATACATTATTCATAATTCACAAGTATGAATTATTCCTTCATACTCCCCCTTAATGAATATTTGTGATTTTAATATGCAATCAGCATCCTCAATATGTTCAATTGGTCCTTTGAATTGGTCCATTTTTCATTTCCTTCTTTTTTACTCTTTATATTCATATTATATCCTCATAATTGTATCTTGTACCCACAAGATATAAATATCATGTGTGTTTAAGTCCATATAAAAAATTTACCATCAATCGAAATACATGGGTCACCAGTCATTATATCCATCGATTCTATAGGAAACTCTTTCATGTACATGGTTCATCAACCATTATTGAATCACAAATCTCATGCTTTTACCTGTAACTCCCTCTGCATCATCATCAATCATCACATTTGTATTGGGCATGCTTTGGTTTACCCATACATCACGGGTTTTAGTGGATTACCCTCAACCATCACATTTCTCATGTGGTTTTGACTCATCACATCAAGTGATTTTTGGTTGATCACTAACCTTCCTCTATCATGACAAGTGTTTTATTCTTACCACAAACAACAAATTCCATCAAGTGGTTTTTACCTAACCATAAACCTTCAATATACACATTATAGGGGTACACTTGCCTCTTCACGGCTAACATCAACATTCAATCAAGTACACACAACATGCCTCTTCACAACTTACATCATCATTTCACTCAAGTACATACAATTTCAATTTTTGTTTTAGGCTAATCTAGCTCTTATACAAACATAGGACCAATATCATCTTCATTTCCATCATCAAAACAACATTATCAAAGAGGATCTTCAAACTTCTTAGGGATCTCATTCTCTATGCATCTCAAATTATTTAACACATGATACTACTTATTTACCTTGATTTTATTCCTTCTTCATTCTTTGTATTCTTTTCTTGCCATAGTCTTTGATCCTTTTTTTGCTTTCACTGCTTCGTTTTTCACCATCCTTTCCTCTTTCCTCTTCAATATGCCCTCGTCTTTCTCTTCTTTTTTTATGTCTCAGAGTACTACTTTTTTCGTCTTCTTTTTTCATGGATTCACCATCTTCATTAGTCTTCTTTTTGTCATTGTATTTTGTTCTTATCGAATTAACATCTTATTCTCTCTTCTTCATCTTCTTCTTGAATAATTTTCTCTTTGAATTTTCCACGCAATACCTACATAAAATTATTCAACCAAACGTCTCATCCAACCAAACGCCTACAATCTTCTTCATTCATTTGCATTTACATGTTTACAAAAAATATGTTTCTTGTTGGAGTTGATCAAATTCCAACAAGACACCTATGACTCTAGATTGGAAAACTTAATTGATGCACCAATTCCATGACTTAAATAACTTAAAATTGACTTGAATTTTGATTTTACTTTCTCTTTACTTGACTCAATATTCTCAACTGGTGTTCAACTCTAATTTAATGAATTAACATAATTTGAATCGGGTGTTGGGTAACAATGATCATGCACCCTTCTTCAGTTTACATATCAATAATGACATTTGTTAGATTACTGAGAGTGGGGGTGAATCAGTAATGAGCAATTTATACCACTTATTAATCTTTTTAACCACAATGTGTATTATTTTAACTTATTCAACCATGTTCACCTCTATATCATCAATATATTCTTGTATCATAAACATTGACATCCATCAGTGCATAATAAACAATAACAAACTCATCCACATAATGCACAATACACCAATATTTATGTGGAAACCCAATGCGAGAGAAAACCATGAAATTCTTTTATTATATGTCAAGAATTACATTCAAGGAATCACCAAATTCCAATTATCTAGCTCCAACTGGAAGGATCCTCCAAACCCCTATTTTCTTAGGCTACAACCTAAGGGAAGATCCAACTCCCCAATTCTCTGGCTACCACCAGAAGGAGGCTACAACCCCCTATGTTCTTTGCCTACAACTGGAAGGTGGCTATAACCACCTAGTTCTCATGCTCCAACCTGAAGGAAGCTCCAACTCTCTGATTCTTCGAAACCAACTGGAAGGAGGCTACAACCCCCTTTCCTTGCCTCATCCTGTCACCCTGAAATTAAATGCCAAATAGATGATGAGTCACTGCCACACTATCAGTGTGAGATATATCACTATAAACTTGTACCAATTTGTGCCAACCACCTGTAACCAGCATGTACTAATAACCTACAATGAACCTATACTAGTAATCATTTGTACTAATAAATACCAACAGGTACGCAACTTTTATATACTACATCTCACATATGTACATGCCCTGTCTATATTGTAGCTTGTGTATGTACAAGACCTGTCTATATTGCAGCCTGTGTATACATTCATAAAACTATGATTTTCACCTTTTCTGAAACTTCAACCACTTTGTAGTTGTGCCATGTGCATACATTATATTATACATCCCTTAAGCAAGTGCATCTACGTCTCTCTAGTCACGTGCCATACATGTGTGTACAATTAGGAACAAGTGTAATAACCCTCAGATGGACTAGACATCAAACCCTTATTGATATGTAGCCTCAACCTTCACAAACAACTTCACAAACACTTCACGAACAACTTCACAACTTCTGTAAAACCAAAATCCTTCAACCATGTACCAAGAAATACTAGCTATGTCTCAACACTTGAACCAACAAGATGTATCAAAGAATAATACCAACATATCAGTGTTGTATTTCGGTAGATCTATCTCATACCATATATTCCATACAACCAACAACCTCTCTAGGGAAAAATCTCAAAATCCCATAACCATATCTCATGGAGACAACAACATCCAACTACACATAAGAATATGACATACCTTTTGAATCTGTAGATATATTTGTTGTACCTGATCATTATAGACCTTCCTGTGAGCTTGCTTTTAGGATCTGAGAATATGGTACCTTAAGAAACTTAAGAATTCATGGATTTTCCCAAATGTTTGCACCTTTTTATACTACCATCTCGCATACATATGCTCCCTTCTCCATTGTAGCCCACGTACACCTCAAAAACTAGGGTTTTTTCAGTATTTCTACAACTCTGAAACTTTCACCATCAACCCTTTGTGCCACCTCATACTTGCATAAATTCATATATATCAATGAGTACCTGCAATAAACCTTACACAATAATATATATTCAATGTTCTCAATAGGTGCTAATAGGAGACCCTTTCTCTCTTATTTATACTCTCCAAGTAGCTTCCTCTAGGGGTTACCTTGTAACCAACGTAACCCAATTTCCTTCTTTTAAGGCTAACCCACTTCTAACCATTTTTCCACTTATAAACACTTTATCCACAAATAGTAAACTCTCCACTTCTAGTTGCAACTAATTTATTTTTAATTATTTTCTTATTGAAAAAACTTAACCCAAGATTAACTCCTAGTTTCACCCTCTTGACTAGTCAACTTGTTCTAGGCGTTTCTACAATAATTTGACCTCTTTGACCTTATAGATGAATCACGAGGGTTCTCCAACTTCTCAAGGCCATTTCTGGTGATATGTGGAGTGTCACATAACCATGAGGAGTTATGTGACACTCCACATATCACCGAAAATGACATGACATTTACTATCCATCTAGAATAGTCTTACCTACAAATACATTGATATTTATATCTTTATACCTCAAACAATCGTGAGTCCCTTAACCATATTGTTGGGGTTGTCACAATTTTCTACCAGAATTCTCCAAAGGTTGACATCAATCTCTAAGGGTTGACATCAATCTACAATATCATTCTCTAAGGATCACATCAATGACAACCAACAACTCAAACCAAATATCCATCAACCTAAGCCAATTGTTCAATAATCTCCCTCTTTGGAATTGATGGCAACACTTAGTCATGGAAACATTGTCATCTATTCTCATCAATGTTTCTATCTCTCCCCCTTTGACATCAATGGAAAAGGGTATATCCCTTTGGTGTTGCTCCCTTTAACGTACCCATCCACCCACATTTTGGGCACACTACTTCAAGCTCGATTCTGAACTAATTTTGAATTATGATAAATTCCTAATTAATAAATATGCATGAAATATTCACATGCAGAGATCAAGATTCATGCTACAGTATAAAGAATGTTTAAACATTCCATGCATAGCAATAACCAGCAATCAGGCACATCCAAAATGCACATCTTAGAGATATTAATTAATACACAACAAAAATAAATGTATAAGAAGATAAACACATGGTAGAGAGCACTTATATTTAATGAAATGAATCACCAGTTGGCTGCAGACCAAGGACGTTCCACCCAACCATATACACTTTTGTTCCATGTCTCAACAACAATGTCACCCACAAGCCAAGGCTATGAATCCACAAGGACGGTTCCATAGTGTCACTCAACTTCCCAAACTAGTCAACACTCAATCTCTCACAGGGTTCTCAACACACACATCAATCCAAATTACACCAGCTCTCTCTTACCCAGCCTACACAACCCAAGAGAATCGACCCCCTTCTCTACCACGCAGTCCCTCAGGATATCGACCTCCTTCCAGGGCTTCAGTGAATCTGGTCAAGAATCTCCATGCTGGGACTCTCAAGATTCACAAATGTGAGAAAAAATTAACACATTCCCAAGCATCTCAGACATGAAGGCATTAATTCATGGATGGAATACACCAACAGTCATTACAACCAACAAAACCATGGCTCCTCTCCAACAATTCGTTTTTGTTTCCCCAGCCAAGATCAAAATGAATGAGGAATGAAGAGTGCATTAAATAATGAATGGACAAAGAATATAATGAAATGTGTGAACAATGAACAGTGAGTGAGTGAGTGAAGCCCCAACAAACCAAAAAATGGCTTTATGTATTTCCTGGAATTAAAGAACCATGTGGATTTCCCCCAAGAAGCTCATGTAATTGATATTCTCCATTAAAACAAAAAAGGGTAAATAAAAATATAAAATAAACACTTCGGCCCTCAATCCCACTCTCTTGTGGAATCATAGCCCCCTATAACTCTTGTCCTTGTCTTTCTAGTAGCCAGTGATATATATATTATTAATAATGATCAAAACATTACATTTCCTAGGCACACTGACCTCTTTTAATTGTTTGGGCACTCTGGCCTTTCATAAATTCACAAAATACATTATTTAATATGGGGCTCAAAACAAGGGTATTACATTCCCCTCCCCCTTATTTTGGCACTGACCTTAGTGCATATACAAAATAGAAATCAAAATTTCAAAATTTATTCAAAAATTTATGGGTACTCTACTTGCATGGCATCTTCATTCTTCCAATTAGCATCTTCGGGACAGTAGCAGGTCCATTGGACTTTTACCAACTCTATAACTCGATTTTGAAGAATTTTGACTTTTTTGTCCAATATCTGCATTGGCTGGACCTCAAAGTATACCTCTGTCTCTACCTAAATCATATGCCAGTCAATAACATGGTTAGGATCATGTACATATTTTTTTACTGGCCCTATTATGTCCAATATCTCAAATGGACCACAGAATCTTGTTGTTATCTTTTTGCAAATACCCAACTTCAAATAGATCTTCTTAAGATTCACTTTTAAAAGCACATGCCCCCCCACTTTAAATTCTCTACCTTTCATGTTCTTATCTGCATAAGTTTTTTGTCTATCTTGAGGTGCCTTTAAATTCTTCTTAATTCTAACCATATGATCTTCCATATCCTTGAACAATTATGGCCCAAGTACCACTCTATCTGTTGGGTTGTCCCAAATCACTATAGTATTTCATTTCCTACCATACAAATCTTCAAATAGGCTCATTTTCAATGAAGCTTGATACCCATTATTATAGGCAAACTCAACCAAGTGTAAGTAATATTCCCACCTAGATGGCTTATCATCACATACATTCTCAACATGTATTCAATTACTTGGTTGACTCTTTTTGTCTTCCCATACGAATGCGGATGGTATGTTGTGATAAAGTTCATATTTTTACCAAATCCTTTAAACAATTCCCTCCATGAATTTGAAGTAAACTTTGTATCTCTATCTGAAACAATTGCCTTAGGTATCCCGTGCAACCTAACAATCTCCCTCGTGTAAATTTCTGCAATATTAGTTGTGGTATGAGTCATTTTTACAGGAACAAAATGAGGAGCCTTTGTCAATTTATCAACCACTACCATGATTGAATCATGTTGTCTTGTTGTCCTAGGCAATTTAGTTATAAATTCAATGGTTACCACTTCCCATTTCTTCTCTGGAATTGGTAATGGTTGTAGCAAACTTGTTGAGTTCCTATGCTTAGCCTTCACTCTCTGACATTCCATACATCTAGAAATGTAATTAGCAACATCTTTCTTCATTCTTGGCCAAAAGAATTGGCTTCTTACTACTGCAATTGTTTTTTGGTATCTGGGACTCAGACATACAAAATATTATGAATTTATTTTGATACCAAACTCGTAAGTTCTCCAGAACTAGGAACATAAATTATATTTTTATTCATAAGTAATCCATCTTCCCTCATATCATATTCTTTAATTTGCTTTTGTACATTTTTGTGTTGTAAGCTTTATTTTACCTATAGGTAATGTTGATCTGTAACAACAACATCTAAAATTATGCTCTTTAAATTTGATTGATGCATACTAATGGTTGTAGCATGCATGAGATGTACTCTTCTACTAAGTGCATCAACAACTTTATTTTCTTTTCCTTTGATATCCTTGATGTCAAAATCATATTCACTTAAAAATTCTAGCCATCTTGTTTGCCTGGCATTCAAAGTTGGTTGTTCAAAAAATTATTTCAGACCACCATGGTCTATTCTTAATTCAAATATCTTCCCCATGAGATAATGCCTCCACATATTCAATGCGTGAACAATGGAATCAAGTTCCAAGTCATGTGTGGCAGAGTTACTCTCATGTTCTTTAAGATTTCTAGACTCATAACCAATGACATGTCCATTTTACATAAGAACTGCCCCAAGTCCTTCCTTGCATGCATCTGTACATACCACAAAACTTTCATTTGGGTTAGAAATATTTAAAATAGGTGCACTAGTACGATTTTTTTGACAAATCAAATTTCTCTTCACACTCATATGTCCATTCAAATTCAATTCCTTTCTTTTGCAAAGAAGTGATGGGATGAGCAATCTTAGAGAACCCTGCTATAAATATTCTGTAATAACCAACTAATCCCATAAAATATATAACTTTTGAAACATTCATGGGTGTTTTCCATCCTTTAATGGCTTCAATATTCTCTGGATCTACTATTATACCTTGTTCTGAAATAATGTCCCCCAAGTAATGGATATGTTCTTGGTAGAAATAACACTTACTAAGCTTGGCATACAACTGATGTTCCCTCAGCTCTTGCAATACCAATCTTAGGTGATGTTCATGATCTTCCTCTGACTTAGAATAGATAAATATGTTGTCTAGGAATACTATCACAAACTTATACAAATAATTTTTGAATATGTCATTCATTAAGAAAATATAAATAGTTAGTGCATTGGACTGTTCAAATGGCACCACTACAAATTTATAATGTCTTCTTCCTTGATTATTACCTGATGGAATCCTTATCTCAAGTCTATCTTTGAAAATAACTTTTCCCCTCTTAGTTGATCAAAGAGTCATCAATTCTGGGTAGAGGGTACTTTTTCTTTATCGTGGATTTATTCAACTATCTAAATTCGATACATAACCTCAATGTTCCATCCTTCTTTTTGACAAAGAGTATTGATTCTCCCCAAGGTGAAACACTTGGACGTATGTACCATTTCTTCAACAAGTCTTGCAACTGCATTTATAATTCTTTTAATTCTAGTGTACCCATTATGTAATGTGTTTTTGATACTGGGGCATCTCCCGGTACTAAATCAATGGAGAAATCTAACTCCCTCTTTGGTGGAAATCCTAATATTTCTTGGAATACATCTTCAAACTCTTGTAATATTGAAAAATCTTCGAGGCTTATCCCTTTTGTTCTTTATATCTCCTCCACATGGGATGCATACAATTGAAATCCTTTCCTGAAACATATCTTTAGTTGTAAGGATGAAATATCCCTTATGGAAATGGGTCTTGGAACTACTTTCACAGTGCTCTATTTCCCTTCTTCATCAAGACATGCAAATGTCTTGTTATGCCAATCTAGGACATCATGATGCTTTTCCAACCAATCCATTCCAATTAAAATATCATAAGACCCCAATGGTATAATATTTGGATCAACATTATTATTCACACCATTAAGACTTATGGAACAACCTCTGACCATATCATGGATTCTCCTTTTGGTTCTAGTGGCTTGCTGAACCAAACTTGATTTTTCAATCTTACTATTCTCCAAATGTAATCTATCCACTATTTTAGGATCAATGTAACAATGACTTGCTCCTGAATCAATTAAAATAAAAATAGGATGATTAATGATCTTACCTTCCACCTTTATGATATTGGATTTGTACTCTGTTTTTCGATCATCTAAGGCTTCATATATTCTTCCCATGTCCTCTACTATTGTAGCCTCTTGGATGTTGTGCATGGTATTCACTTTGTCTTTTCTATGAGGGAAATCCTTGTACAAGTGATCTTTGTTGCATCCCCGACATTGAATTGGTGGTCTTCCCCTTTTTCCCAAGGAGTCTTCTCTCTTATATTCATCCTTAGCATATTGGTCGAGTTGATTTTTATTTGGGCTATTTCTGTTGAAAGGAGGTTTGAATCCTTTATTTCTCTGATCAGAATTTTCTTTCTTCTTATCCTTCTAGGATTTCAGCAAAGACTCTCTGCCCTTTCCTTGTTCATACAGGTACTTAGCCTTCCTAATGGTCTCAATAAAAGTCCTAGGCTCATCATATTGAATATTCTCTTTATAAAATGAAGGTAGTCCACTCAAAAACCTCTATATTTTCACCTTATCATATTTTATAAACCCCACATACTTTAGCAGTTCCAAGAACTTCTTTTCATACTTTTCCATGGTCATGCTTTCCAGCCTAAGTTCAAAGAATTCCTGCATTTTCTTGTCATAGAAGTGCTTGGAAAGGTACTCCTTCTGAAAATATTTTTTGAACTGCTTCCAAGTGATCCTACTGTCATTAATGTGCTCAACTTTCTTCAACCAATCCCACCACATAGCAACTTTCCCATGTAAATGGTATGTCGAAATTCTAGCTTCTAGGTTTGATGAGTAGTTATGCAATTGAAAATACCTCCCGAGTCCAATAAACCATGCTTAAACATCATCTTCCCTTACTCTTTCACCATCAAAGGATGGTGGTTTAAGCTTCCTCAGCTCTCCTTGTAAATTGTTGAATTCATGTCTTCTTCTTTGGTGCCTAACAGAAGACACCTCTGGACTACTTATGGAATCTTCAGATGCATAAAATTTCTTTGTTGAGTAAGGAGTTTAGTGATGTATATGAGTTCTTCTAGGACTTCTTGAATAACAATCTCTTATGTAGTTATTGCTTCTTTCATGATATTTTCCCTCTTCCTCATGTCTTGAGTTTGATCCCTTCTTTATTTTCCTATGAAACTTATTTAAGCTTTTCATCACTTGAGAATTTATTTTATTTTTTTCTCTTATCATCCTCTTATTGTCTTCTTTGTAGATCTGTACTTTTATTCTCAGGATTCTCATATTCTCTATCAATGTTTCTTTCTCCCTTGTGCCCTTATGTTCGTTTGATTTTGTCTCTTCATTACCAACACTGATATCTTGTCCTTTGGCCTCTTTGTCATTACTGTAATCTCCCTCTCCTACTTCCATTTAATGAATATTCATTCTTATACTGAACTTATATTTCTATACCTCCCAATTCTTCAAAATGTGGAAGCAACCATTTTTGTTAGAAAATGCATATCCTAAACATTTGTCAATTAATGCTACAAGTCCTTTTTTTTATGAAGGAAATATATCATCATTCTTCAAATTATAACAATTCAATGTTATTCTCCCCTGAATCATCTTCTCAATGACTATTATCATGCTCCAATCCTATCTCTGAGTTGAAATTTATGGCTTCCTGAAAAAAGTCACTTTTAGCCTTTTTGTGCAAACAGAATCTTGTAGCTGCAATGGAATGGTTGTGTGCCAATCTTGTCAAATTATTCCAAATCCCCTTCAAACTGGTACAAAATTCAAATTCTACATAGGTTCTTCCTTCAATCCACTTTCCTTGTGATCGTGGGATGGAAACCACTGGCTTATCCAATTTGAGTGATGTTCCTTTAGCTCTTTCCTCTTTATTCTCTACACAAGACCTTGTTCAAAAAGGTCTGTGGGCTTGTTTATTTCTATGCCCTTCACACCTATAATCAACCCATTTACCTTATCATGATATCGATGCTTGGAACCAAGCCCTCTGGACTTCGTCCTTTGGCCATTCTCCCTTTTCGATCTTCCAACCTTCCCAGAGTAAACTTTGTCGAAGTACTTATATCATTTCCATTAGTAGATTGGACGGTTGAGATTTAATCTATCATGGGATGGATGATCATGGATTCTCTAGCGACTTCACTGAAACCAATGATAAAAAATTAACCTGGTGTTGAGATGGACGGTCTGTATTTATTTCGAGACTTCGGTGCTCTTGGACTCCAGGATAATACAAATCTCAAGTTGTTCAACTTTCCCAGAGTTATACCTACCGAAGTGGTCATAAAGTGATGATGACCACTTACTGTTAGTTAAAACCTCCCCTTATGCTATCCTTCCACCAGGTTAATCCAATGCTTATGACTTAATGAAATGGACGTTCCTTATTCAGTTCAGGTCTTTGGCACTCCGGGACTTTAGGATATCACAACTCCCAAGTTGTTCAACTCCCCCAGAGTTATACCTGTCGAAGTGGTCATAAAGTGTAGGAGACTGATGGTTGTTGGTTAACAATCATGCTTACTCTATCATCCCACTTCTTGATCAAATGGTCATGAAGGATCCTACCAAATATTGATCTATGGTTGTCGAGACTTCGACATTCTGGGACTCTAGGATATTAAAACTCTCCAATTGTTCAACTCTCCCAAAGTTATAGCTTCCAAAGTACTTATGTCATCCTTCCACTGCTTAATCTAACAGTTGGGAAAATTCCCTAATGGATCTTCGATCAACGGTCTACGCAAATTTGCTACTTCGGCCTTCAACACTTTCGCTAGCAGAGATGTTGGACGTTCCTGGAGGCCATAATCCTGGAGATGACATGGAATGTTGACGTCACCTATGGTGATGTGGGCCCATGGTATGTGTGCCATGTGTCACTCAGAAATGGACACATTGATGTCCAAAATGCCCTAAATTCATGTGACACATGTCCCCATATGGCACCCCTACCATAGGGCATAATACACATCATCCACCAAACGGATGGTCCACATTCCTCCAATCCATATCTAATGACCTGCGTGATTTCAAGACTTTTTCTTTACACTTCATTGCTTTGACACTTTGTGGATTTTCCCAGTCTCCAGTAATCGCCGAAGTAGTGGATTTTTAAAGTCTCGAAACTTCTCTATCCTTGTACTTCTGATCTAATGGTTCATATTATTCCCAAAATATTCCTTCGATCTGACGGTTGGAAGGATTTCACGACTTCGGCCTTCAGGATTTCTAGGAATCAAACTTCTTTACATATAGAAGGTCAACATCAGATGACCATGATCAATGACTAATATTTCACCCAAGATTATTATCAGATCGTATGGCCTGCGGGGATTTCACGACTTCTACTTTTCATGCTTCTGCCTTGTCTCCAATAATCGTCGAAGTGGTGAAGTTCCAGATTTTTCTATCTCTCACTTGGCTTTGATTAATGGCTAACGATCGATCAATTTCATCTAAATATTAGGACTTAATATCTCCAAGCCTTTCGCTTCACCTCTATCTGACGATCCTTGTTTACATGACTCTAGATCTAACTATCTAGAGCTCCTTGATTCAATGGTTGTGATTTCTCCCAAAATTCAAAAGGGAATGGTCAAGATTATATGATCCTTTACAAAGGATATTTGTATGCATGATGCTCTAGCTTCTGCACGATCTTTGCAACTCTATCTCTCCTAAGCTTTAAGATGTCAATGAGATATTCATTCTTAACCATAATACTATGCCCAATAGTTTCGGCCCATACCAGTTTGGTGTTTCAACCAGAAGCTCTGATACCAATCTGTAATATACCCAGCCACCCACAGGTGGGGCATGCTACTTCAAAACTCGCTTATGAACTAATTTTGAATTCTGATAAATTCTTAATTAATAAATATGCATGAAATATTCACATGCAGAGATCAAGATTCATGCTACATTATAAAGAATGTTTAAGCATGTCATGCATATCAATAACCAACAATAAGGAACATAAAAAATGCACATCTTAGAGATAGTAATCAACACACATTGGAAATAAATGTATAAGCAGAGAAACACATGGTAGAGAGAACTTATCTTTAATGAAATGAATCACCAATTGGTTGCAGACCGAGGTCGTTCCACCCAACCGTAGACATTTTTGCTCCAAGTCTCAACAACAATGTCACCCCCAAGCCAGGGCTATGAATCTAGAAGGACAGTTCAAGAGTGTCACTCAACTTCCCAAACTAGTTAGCACTCAAGCTCTCACAGGCTTCTCAACACACATAACAATCTAAAGTATACCATATCTCTTCTACCAAACCTGCACAACCCAAGAGAGTGGGCCCCCTTCCATGCCATGCAGTCCCTCAAGTTATCCACCTATTTCCAGGGCTTCATTGAATCTGGTCAAGAATTTCCATGTTGGGACTCTTAGGATTCAGAGTTGTGAGAAAAACTTAACCCATGCCCAAGCATCTCAGACATGTAGGCATTAATTCATGGCTAGAATACACCATAAGTCATTACATCCAACAAAACCATGGCTCCTCTCCAACAATTCATTTTTCTTTCCCCAGCCAAGATCAAAATGAATGAGGAATTAAGAGTGGGTTAAAGAATGAATGGAGAGAGAATAGAATTAAAGGTGTGAACAATGAACAATGAGTAGGTGAGTGAGTGAACCCTGAAACAGACCAAAAAATGGGTTTATGTATTTCCTAGAATCAAAGGACCACATGGCCTTCCCCCAAGAAGCTCATGTAACTGATATTCTCCATTAAAAAAAAAATGGGTAAATAAAAATATAAAATAAACACTTAGCCCCCCAAGCCCCCTATCTTCTGGAATCATATCCCCTTATACTCTTGTCCTTGTCTGTCTAACAACCAATGATGTATTTATTATTAATAATGATCAAAACATTACATTTCCTAGAAAAATTGGCCTCTTTTAATTGTTTAGGCACTCTAGCCTTTCATAAATTCACAAAATACATTATTTAATATGGGGCTCAAAATCGGGGTATTACACTTAGTCATGGAAACATTGTCATCTCTCCTCATCAATGTTTCTATCTCTCCCTCTTTGAAATCAATGGAAAATGGTATCTCCCTTTGGGACTGCTCCCCCTATCTTCATGCCTCTGATTACTTTCTCTCTTCCTTTGACAAAAAATTAACTTCCCATGTTGATCTGTCACCGTACCTGCTATAACAAATCATGGTTAAGAAAATATCTCCCCATGTGGGTATGTCTCCCCCTATCTTCTCTAAAAATGTCGCGTAATCACTGTGAACAATATACTACCACTGCAATCTTCTTCTTTTGTGGATGTCGTTTCTCTACCAGAACACTGATCAATTTCTCAACAATAGTGCATCAAGAATACCATGATATTTTACTCTTATGATGATCCTTAGACCTGTCCATTCATCATACATGCATCAAACTGTACCTCAACCTATTGGAGTTATTTTCCATTGGTGATTCCTTGTGTAATCAACTAATATATATGAAAAGCATTCAAGAATAAGCATTCAAATGATCATGTAGCATTATTGTCCATTATGATAATTTTCCTTTATCTCTGAACCACTCTTTGAACAAATATGTGAACCCAATATCTGAATCCATGCTCTCATCCACTATCGTATATCTATACAAAGTTTCTAATTCATCTATGTACATAGTGTCTATGAATCTGTTGTACAACTTTCCACAATGATGACCCATCTTTCACTGTACTTATGCTAACTAACTGCTCTGAAACTATCTACTCGAACTCTACAAGCTACTCAAAAGATGATTCTCTAATTTGTGGCAACTACTGTAATGACTCCCCCTATCTAATATTCATATTATTTGGGAGTCTCTAAGCCGGATGTCTCAAAACAATACTTGCTCTGATGTGGATTCATCTTCCTCTTCGTCGGTATATACATTTTCCCTTTCATTCTCTTCCTAAATTTTGTCATCATCTTGAGTGTTGATTTCTTCTTCATCCTCCGCTTGACTTTCAACACTTTCCTCTTTTCTTGTAAATTCATCATGTTCTTGTGCTACTGCAAATCTTGAAAGTACAATTCCTTGGACATGTTCTTCATTTACCTGCTCCTCTTATTTTTCACTTCTTCTCCAAACTGTCTTGTGTCCCACATCAACATTTTCTTTCATGGGAGGCCTTATCATGCTTCTCCAATTTTGAGTTGTGTTTCCATAGCTATGGCATTTGTAACATTCAATATTTTGTGGGGCCAGATAAGCATTTCTTGTCTAGTTATTTCTTTCATAAGCCCTACAATATGCAAACTTATGTCCAAAGTTAGTACAATAAAAACCATGACCATAAAATAAATTTACATACTTAGGAGAGAATGATTTTCCTTGTGGTGTATTCCTTCTATAATTTTGTCTTGGCTTATCAAGATCTTCTCTTTGGTTGTTTCTTTCACAATGATTGAAGCTTCCTTATTTCTTGAATGTAGAAGGTCTTTTGTATTCTTTTCTTTTTTATTCTTGTTGACCATGATTCCTACCTTTTAGAACTTATGAATAACTCTTTTTCTATGTTGATTTCATCATGGAGCTTGAAATTTTATCAATTTGCATTTGGTTCTATCCTAGTCCATACTTTTCATAGTATGGATTTTGATTGTTGATGATATTATCCAATGTCTTGGTGCTATATTGTTGCATGTTCCTTTTATGAAGTTATTTTCTTAGAGTGAATGCTTGTGCTTCCAACCTTTCAATCATCTTCTCCTTCTCTACTAGATGACTTCTGAGTGTTTCTTCAATTCTTCTATCCTCTTCTACCTGAACTTTCAGCTTTGTAATTATCTTCTTGACTTCCTCCGAGTTGAGATTCTTGGATTCTTTTACTTTTAGTTCTTTCTTGAGTGATTTTTTTTTATTTCTTTCATTCCTTAGATATTATAAGGCACTAATTAATTATGCTCTAAGATCGACTTCTCCTTCTTCTTTCTAACTATCAGAGTTTCTTGTTTTATTTTCCTTCGCCATGAATAGTACCTTTTCTGACTCACTATCGGGTTCATCATCTTCACTAGATGAGGCACTATCTTTTCTTGGGTATAGATTTTTCTTGAATACTTTCTTTTTGTTCTCTTAGTTTCCCTTTTTATATCTCTTTTCTTTCTTGGGTTCTTCCTCTTCAGGACTATCTAAACTTATGGCATAAGGACACTCATTTGCAAAATCACCAATTTTACCACAATTAAAACATTTCAATGGAAGATTACCTTTATATTTACATGTTCCCTTTTGCAATTTTCTTACAAAGTTTGTCATTTCTTCATCTTATTCAGAATCATCGCTACAACTACATTCTGACTTTGGATTTTTCTTGTGAGCTGACTTTGATTGTTGCTTGTTGATTTTCTTTGTCTTCTTAGATTCTTTGAATGCAGCTTCCTTTGTAACTAGATTGTATTTTTATGTCCTCATCTCATAAGCTATGAGTATCCCATGTAGTGCATCCATGGTCATTGTATCTAGATCCACTCTTTTTTCTAGGGCTGAGATCTTTGAGTCAAATCTCATTGGTAGAGATCTTAATGCCTTTTTAAAAATGATCAGTTCCTTTATCTCATCTCCCAGTCCTTTGATGTTGTTTACTATCTCATCAATGAGTAGAAAGTAGGTTGTTATGTTTTCATCTTCATTCATCTTTAATTGTTCGAAATTTGCTCTAAAAATTTGAATTTTGGATTCCTTAACCTTTTCATATCCTTCATAGATATTCTTTAGTTTGTCCCACATTTCCTTGGCAAATTCACAGTGCATGATTTTAGTAAATATTGATTCATCTACACCATTATGAATACCGTTCTTGTCTCTTGAATTATTTTTTGTGAGTTTCTTTCCATCCTTGTCTGTTGGAGGAGTAGTTGGTGCTTTGTATCCATCCAACACTGATTGCCAAACATTGAATCCATGTGCATGTATCTATCTCTGTATTTTCTTGCTCCAAAGTGCATAGTTATCACCATTAAAATGTGTTATCCCAACTCTAGCATGATTCATGATCTCCTTCCAATGGTTAAATTGTTTTCCTGAAGGAACCCACGTTGATACCAATTGTTGGATTACTAAGAGGGGGGGTGAATAAGTAATGAGGAATTTATACCACTTATTAATCCTTTTAACCACAATGTCTATTCTTTTAACTTATTCATCCATCTTCATATGTGTATCATCAATATATTATTGTATCATAAACATTGTCATCCATCAATGCATATTAAACAATAACAAACACATCCACACAATGCACAGTACACCAATATTTACGTGGAAACCCAATGCAGGAGAAAATGATAAAATGATTTTCTTATATGTCAAGAATTACATTCAAGGAAGCACCAGCTTCCAATTCTCCGGCTCCAACTAGAAGGAGGCTCCAACCCCCTAGTTTCTCAAGCTACAACCTGAGGGAATCTCCAACTCCCCAATTCTTTGGCTACAATGAAAAGGGGGATAAAACCCCTATATTCTCCAGCTACAACCGAAAGGTGGATACAACCACCTAGTTCTCAGGTTCCAATCTAAAGGAAGCTCCAACTCCCTGATTCTCCGACACCAACTAGAAGGAGGCTACAACCCCCTTTCCTTGCCCAGTCTTGCCACCCTGAAATTAAATTCCAAATAGATGATGAATCATTTCCACACTGTCACTGTGAGATACACCACTGTAAACCTGTACCAATATGTGCCAACCACCTATAACCAGCCTGTACCAATAACCTACAATGGAGTTGTACTAGTAGTCATCCTATACCAAGAAATACCAATAGGTACTTGACCTATATATACTACAACTCACGTATGTATGTTCCCTGTCTATACTACAACCTGCATATGTACGTGGCCTGACTATGCTGCGACCTATGTACACCTTCAAAAAACTAGGGTTTTCACCTTTTCTGAAACTTCAACCACCTTGTTTCCTTTGTCAGATCAACCTGCAACATGTCATTGTGTCTTATCTGTGGTTGTGCCCTATGCATACATCATATTAGACATCCCTTAACCAAGTGCATTTGTGTCTCTCTAGTCATGTGTGATACATGTGTGTACAATCATGAACAAGTTTAATAACCCTCACATGGACTAGACATCAAAACCTTACTGATATGTAGCCTCAACCTTCACAAACAACTTCACAACCACTTCACAAAAAACTTCACAACTTATTACAACCAAAATCCCTCGACCATGTACCAAGAAATGCTAGCTATGTCTCAACACTTGAACCAACAAGATGTACCAAAGAATAATACCAACATACCAGTGTTGTATTTTTGTAGATCTAGCTCATACAATAGATGTCATACAACCAACATCCTCTCTAGGAAAAAACCTCAAATTCCCATAACCATATCTCATGGATACAACAACCTCCAACTACACATAAGAATATGACATACCTTTTGAATCTGTAGATAGATATGTTGTACCTGATCACAATAGACCTTCCTGGGAGCTTGCTTTCAGACTCTAAGAATCTGGTACCTTCAGCAACTCAATATTTCATGGATTTTCCAAAATGTATGCACCATGTTATACTACCATCCTACATGCGTACATTCCCTTCTCCATTGTATCCCATGTACACCTCAAAAACTAGGGTTTTTTTCAATATTTTTGCAACTTCGAAACTTTCGGTGTCAACCCTTTGTGCTACCTCAGACTTGCGTAACTTCATATGTATCAATGAGTACCTATAATAAACATTACACAATAATAGATATTCAATGTGCTCAATAGGTGCTAATGGGATACCCTTTCTTTCTTATTTATACTCTCCATGTAGCTTCCTCTATGGGTTACCTTCTAACCAACTTAACCCAATTTCCTTCTTTTAGGGCTAACCCACTTCTAACCACTTGCCCACTTATAACCACTTTATCCATAAATATTAAACTCTCCACTTCTAGTTGAAACTAATTTATTTTTTATTACTTTCTTATTGCAACAACTTAACCCAAGATTAACTCCTAGTTTCACCCACTTGACTAGTCAACTTCTTCTAGGAGCTTCTAGAATAATTTGACTTATTTGGCCTTCTAGATAACTCGTGAGGGTTCTCCAACTTCTCAAGGCCATAACTCTCTAGCCGTGAGGAGTTATGTGATGCTCCACATATCAATGAAAATGAAATGACATGTACTATCCATATAGAATAGTATTACCCACAAATTCAATGATCTTCATACCTTTTACCTCAAACAATCTTGAGTCCCTTAACCGTACTATTGGGGCTGTCGAAATTTGCTACCGGACTTGTCCAAAGGTTGACATCAATCTCTAAGGGTTGACATCAATCTACAATATCACTCTATAAGGGTTGAAATCAATGACAACCAACAACTCAAATCAATTTTCCATCAACCTAAGCCAACTTCCCAACAACTTCTTTCTCGTGACTTCTCACATGAAATTGACTTCAATTCTTTATATTAAGACTCTAATTTCATAATTCTTTGCAATGATTTTGACTTAACTTTAAATGTTTGCATCCATAATTCAACTTGACTTGGGAATGGACTCCTTGCCTTCAATTTATACCTATATTTGACTCCAACATTTTACATTTATTAATGGACTTTCATTAATATGGATTTTGATATTTTTTCATTATAAAAATAATGACAACATACCTCAAATACGTCTTGAAATTTGTGTTCACTATGCTTTTGATGATAATTGTTGGATTTGAAATTAAACAATATTGTGATAAAATATGTTTTTCTTTGGAGGAGAAGAACCCACAGTCATGATTAACACTAAGACATTTTGTATAGTCCCAACATGTAGTGGCAGAACTGTAAGTTGGACACATGTTGTTTCGAGTAAATTGTAGTTGAACTATTGTGGCATTTTAAAATAATTTATTGCATTGCTCTCAATTACAAAATCTCCAATCAAGGATTTTGTTGTGTTCACCCATCCTCCACCTTCCATGATACCAGCAAGAAAACACATAATTGTGTCTTCCATGATACCCGAAAGAAAACACATAATTTCCAAAACAACAATCCATATAATCGCCAAAACACATAATCTCAAACACATATGATGCCAAACACATAATCTCCAAAACAACAATTCTGCATGCATGAACATATGTTGGTAAATTAGCCATATAAGTCTTCCATGGTATATAGAAATTTCAATGTGGAACCATATTATCCCAGACACCAACACACCTCTTCAATAAAATTGTCTTCTACAAAATATTTCCAAAATTCACCTCAGATCTATTTTTCAAGCCAATACTTGTTTGTTGGCCAAGGTCGACTTTGGTTATAATGCCAATGATGATTACAGAACTTCAATTTGGAGACATTGACTGGCCTTCCTGCAACACACAGGTCACATCAAGCTCCATTGTTGTTGAATGACATTGTCAGTTTACATATCTATCATCCAAAGGCATATTGTAGTTTCAAAAAGAATCATAGTAGCTCAGACCATATGATCTCTCCATTAAGTATGAGACTTACACTAGTAGATCGTTGCACATGCTACACACAACAATAATCAAAATATAATTTGATCTAAACTTTGTTTCCAATGGAGTTTCCAACAATATTGTTACATGCCATGTGCAAAAAATACAACAGTAATAAGCATCAATACTCAGCTCCGACATAGCCTTGTTAACCTCATTCATGGGTATGCTCATCTTTCACTCCTACTACTTCTACAAGAATTATGTCTCCTCCACTGCTAACCAAGATTAGCATCACGCTAAACTCCTTTGATCTTCTTCTAAAGATAAGAACAATTGAACCTTCTCTACAACTTCCATGATCTTCTTCACATGAAGGCTCTTCTAGATAGCATAGTCCAATGAAATGACTCCCCAACCAGTAGCATCTCCTTTCATGTGGTATAAACACTCCTCATGACTCTTTTACCAGTGCGCCTACAATGATTCAGTCTGCAATTGTGCTTTCAACAACAACGTAAAATCATGAAAACAATGTCTCTTGGGCATCATCATAGCGATTTTCTCAAATTCACATCCTCGTGCTCTAATATCAAATGTTGGCTTTACTAGCTAGTAGAAAATACAAACAAACATATATTGAAGCAAGTGACACCAAGAATTATACTCAAGAAACCCCAAAAGGGAAAAATATATATTAAATTATAACATTCTAGTGTGTACATTCTATTTTACAAATGGTCTCTTTATATAACCATAGGTAATTGTAAATACTAAGTCTTAATTAGGTAATTAGATCACATCATATCCATAATCATCTCCACAATATATCCTTAACTATCTCAACTCAATTCATGAGATCATCATCCCTAATATATCTCCTTATCCTCACCTTTCACTCATACGTAGACATCAAGATAGGTGTACTTCATTACATTTGTGCAATTATAGATTTTAGACATTATTCATAATTGAAAAGTATAATTTATTCCTTCATAACGAAGGCCCACTAGGTGGTTATCATTTGGGTTAGTTAGAAACTATTTATAATAGTAGAAGATATGTAGTTGGGTTCCAATTGATTAATATATTATTGGAGCTCTTCTCAATTGGAGGTCACACCCTCAAAGAGGCCAATGAACATTGCTTCTTTTTCCAAATATCAACAAATATTTTCCTATTGTTGTTATTTCAAAAAATTGGTTATGTTTTATTTGCTTTCTCTCATTACATTTTCAGCTATATTGCTATGAGATTTATATTTTAGCTATTAAGGTATACTACAACAATGGTTGGTAACCTAGTGGGACTTACCTGGAATTGAACCTTATCTAGATTAAAACTAGAGACCCCACAATAAACATCACCTTACAACAATGTGTTCAAACGAATTAAGCTAACGTAGTCTTAACGGTTGTATAAGTTTGTAAATTTTTCCTTAAGCACATTGGGTTTATCAAACTATTGTAATAGTTACAGATGAACTTAAATCTTCATTTTTTTTTTCATTTTCTTGCTCGTGAAGCCATTCATAACATATTTTGATTCATAGTATGCATATTATGAATACCAACTAATATTTATATTGATAAGATAATTTAAGCACACTAAATGAAACAGAACAAATTTAAGCACACTAAGTGAAACACAACAAATTAGTACAATGATTGAATCATATTTTTGTTTTCCATAAGAAAAAAACTTGTATATTCATAGGAGAATATACATGTTACAGTCTTTCATGTCAAGCCTCTATTGGATTTCTTTAGGAATTGAACTTGTCTATGCATCTAACTATATCAAAACAGGCCTACAAAATCCTTTCTCTAGTCTATTCAAACTGTCCAAAATAACATTTACATCCTTAAAAAAAAGTGAAATGTCTTTAAAGAAGAAACTCCATAGCTTCAGTTTATGTTCCTTCAAAAAACTCGTAAAAACTGAAAGCTCCTTTTTGCAGCTATAGTGCTTCCTTTGAAAGTTTATATGCTTTTGAATTGAGTTCCCTCATAATGTGCTGGAAAGTGAGCCATTCAAAGTCTCTGAACGTGATTTTGATATCTCTTAAGAAAGAGGCTAATATGGGATTCTGAATATT
Source organism: Picea engelmannii (assembly GCA_009831015.1). NCBI lineage: Eukaryota > Viridiplantae > Streptophyta > Pinopsida > Pinales > Pinaceae > Picea > Picea engelmannii. The sequence continues at coordinate 450,753 of ML800640.1, forward strand.
ATTAATGCCTCTTGCTCAATCTATCATCGAATTGGAGTCGTTGAAAACCTATAGCTTTGGAAAAAAAATTGTTATTTCTAGGAGGGTCCAAAGTTCTATAAGTTCCACCCTGTTGTTTGTTCTGCCTCCTGGCGCATATATGATGTGAATATAATGGTTGTGACTAATATAAATAACCACCCCCACTCCAAAGGTTGGGGGGTTTCCTTGACTAGCTCTGTTGAAGAAGCCCCATGGGATGGTGTAATAAATGGGAGGTGGGATCATTGTTTGAGTTTTACTTGCCCTTATTTTTTCCTTGAATTCTTCATCCTAGCTAAGAGATATTGTCGTCGTGACCTCAGGAGGCACTAAATTATCTTTGAGAACAACATTATTCTTGGCCCACCAGATGTTGGGGATCATGATGCCCAAGAGCCTTGCATATAAGGAGATTCATCTGTCTTGTATTCAAGTTATGAAGCCATCCTCTACAGAGCCCTAGTTTCAGTTGGCCTTGGCCTTCAGTTGTTATTTTAAAAAATTTACAACCTTCTCTGCATAAGAACAAGAGATAAAGAGGTGATTAATTGAGTCTATATCTCCATTGTAAATAGGTCGTCTTATTGGACCACACCATCCTCGTCTAAGACAGTTGTCCCAAGTTAACAATTTTTTGTTTAGTGCTATCCAAAGTGTTAGTTTGCATCTAGGAGGAGATTCGATTTTACAAAGGGTCTTCCACCACCATTTTAGTTGAGCCACTGTGTTATCTTCCAACCAGGTTTTCTATCCCAGTTTAACTGAATAAGATCCATTTTGAGGGTTTTTTTACCAACAAAGGGAGTCCTCAGAATCTCTATCAAGGAAAATGAAATTTCCACATAAGAGGGAAATATAGGAGTTTCATTCTTCTTGCAAGGATTCAGGGAGATCTAGAGAATGTGTGCTCTTCCACCCCATCCCCCCTCGAATCTGAGGATAACCAGTGTTTAAATCACTCAAGAATATGAGATTTTTTACTTTTGAGAAAAAGAGTTGGGGGGGGAGAGTTTGTAGTTGTTTCCAGCTCCCAACCATGGTTCTTCCCCCAGTCTAACATTTTCCCCATTTCCAATACGCCAAAATTTCCAATTACTAATGAGGGGGAAGGCTTCAACCAGTGCTTTCCAAACAACTGAGCCTTTGGAAGATTTTAAAGGCTCTCAAAACCATTCTGAAATGGATAAGGTGGGAAAGTATTTGAAGTTCATGATTCTTACCCAGAGAGAGTTTCCTACGGTTACAAATGTTTCTTCCTACTAGGGCTTGAGAAAAAATATGAATATTCTTTAAACCCCATCCTCCCAAATATTTAGATAGCGCGGTTGAATTCCAACTGGTCAGGTGAGTGCCTCTGGGAGCGTTTTTTCCTTCCCATAGAAAGTGAAAGCTTATTCAGCGAATATGATCTAGAATTCCTTTGGGGATTGCGGCTATAGAGTTCCAGTATACGAGAATGATTTCTAGGACTGCTTTAATTAGCACTAATCTTCCGCCTCTAGAAAGGATTTTGTTGACCCAGATGGTTATTCAAGCTTCAAATTTTCTGATTAGCCAACTCCAATCTTCTTTCCTATAATTGTCTGGTTTTAGGTTGAAACCTAGGTATTTGAAACCTTGACATAGAGATTTTATTTGTGCAGGAAAAGAGTTGGTGATGGTGATTTCTTCTTCTTTCGTGCATTGATTAAGAAGTAGACAATATGTTTTCATGTTTACTTTCATTCCTGTTGCACTACAGAAGAGATTTAAAATAAATTTGAAGGAATTCAAGTTCCTCTGAGAACCAAAAAGGCTACAGAAGATGTCATCAACGAATAACAAATGAGTTACTGATACATATTTTGAGACTGTGATTCCTCGAAAAAACTATTTGACTGGGCCTCCTTGATTAGGATGTTAAGTGCTTCTCCAACTATAAAGAAAAGGAAGGGAGAAAGGGGACTGTCCTGTCGAAGACCTCTAGAATCTTTGAAAAAATAGTAAGGGTATTTGTTGATAAGAACAACAAAGGAAACACTTTGCACGCACCCCAAAATCTAGTTAACCGCTTTTAATCATATGCCCATTTGAATTAGTGCCAGATGCAAAAAGGTCAAGTTTACTCAGTCATAGGCTTTGGAGAGGTCCAATTTAAGAATGGATACCTTTAAATTTCATTTTTTTACAAAGTGGAGCACTTCTTGTGATATGGAAACTACTTCATGAATCTATCTATTGTGAAGGAAGCCAAATTGTTCTTCCCCTATGAAGGCAATTAGCATTGGTCTTAATATTCTAGAGATAATCTTAGAGATTAATTTGTATATTACATTGCAACAAGAAATCAGTCTGTAATCTTCAAAGGAGGAGGGGCATTGTTTTTTTGGGATAAGGCACAAGAAAGTGGTATTGAGAGGACCCTGAACTCTTCCTTCATTTTGTGATTCTTTGATCACTAGTAAAAGGTCATCCTTTAGTAGGTCGTAGAAATCTTTAAAGAATTCCACTGTGACGTTGTCTGGGCCAAGTATTTTTTCATTTTTCATAGAGAATAGTGTTTCCCTTCGTTTTGGTTCCATAACCTCTTCCTCCATGGATAAATTCATTTCTTCAGAAAACATAGTAAGGAAATTTCCCACTATCTCCATGATTTCTTGGATGGGGCTGCCAGGGGGGAAGAGAAGAGATCACTGGGAAATATTACTCCAAGCCCTGCCTTATCCTCAAAAGATCTTTTCGAAATTCCTTATTCATCCTTGATTTCCCATATAGTGTTAAGGTTTCTTCGATAGTTATCAAATTGATGGAAGAACTTGGTGTTGTTATCTCCTTCTTTAATCCAGAGTGCCCTGCTCTTTATGCACCATTCTTGTTCTTCTATTTTGAGCCACTTGGCTCGTTTTTCTTCCAACTCTCTTAGTTCTAGAAGCTTTTCATTGGAAAGGGGGTTCTCCTCTAGAGGGCCTCAACGATTATTTCTTCTATGTCCCATATGGAATTTGCCCTCTTGGACTTCCAAAGAGGGAGCCATTTTTTTAAGGTGATTTTCTGAGTTTTAAGGTTTTTCACAAACTGCATCATGAAAGGGCCAATATTTTGAGGAGAAATTTTTACCTAAGAGGAAAGAACCAGGTTCTTCAAATATTTTGTTTCCATCCATGTCTAGTTGAATTTTAAGGGTGAAGGGGGAGACTCGAAACCCATAGACCAATACAAGGAAATAGAGAGATGGCCTGAAATACCTCCTGTATCTACCCTTGACATGAAAGAAGAGCCCAAGTTTAGGAGGGCTTCAGAAATTACAAACCAGTCCAATCTTTTTGTAACCCTCTCATTACCAGTTCTGAAATTTCTCCAAGTAGGGGAGAGCTTCAGAGGTTCAATATTTACCAATATGGAATTTTATAAAAAAGAGGAGAAAAATCCTCTTTGCTTGTCGGCCCTAGTGTGAAATCCCCAAAATTCCTGCAGGGAGAGGGTAAAATTTAGGCCCCCTCCCTCCACCAAAAGAGGGTCACGAAAAACAACTATAGAGACCAAATCCTCCCAGAAGGAGGCCCTATCAGAATAGGGGCCATAAATATTTACCATTGTGAAGGATAAATAATTTTTCTTATGTTTTAGATTGACTGAAATTGAAGTGTGAACAACTAAGGAGGATAGGGCCTGAAAATTGGGGCTCCATCCGCTGAGAAAACCTCCTGAAAGACATTTAGCATCAAATGTGTTGAAGGACCAGTTCCTAAGCCAGGGACTAAAAATTTCACTCGCTCTTTCACCTGAACACATTGTCTCTTGTATCATGTTGGCATCTGGATTTAGGCTTAGGAACATACATTTGAGGGCTATCTTCTTTGGGGCACCACCAACCCCTCGTGCATTGAAGGAGAGGAAGATCATGTTTCCTTTGGTGGAAGGGATTTCCCTGCTCTAACGGCCCTGGTGATGGTCGCTTGGATTCCTTTGCAGAATTTTTGTGATCTCTTGTTCTGTATCTTTTAAAAGATGGGATTAGTTGTATGCATGGGCATGAGGAGGGGGGTAGAGGGTCATGCCTCTTGTTACAAGAAAAATCTCTCTATGGCTAGGGGAAAACCACAATAGATGGAAATGACTGTAGAAATCAAATCTATTCCAAAGTATGATATATAAAAAAATATGCTAGAAAGACAAGATAAAAGGCCTACCTCGTCCAGACGTTCGATGAATTCCACTGTTGAGCACTTGAACCAAAGAAATATACCTGCAACTAGTCCTCAACAACCAAGCAAAGCAAGCATATGGTGATAATATATGATGTTAGCACATTCAATAGCATAATCCATTAACATTCATAACAAATACACCCATGGAATAAAAATTCAAATATTTGCAAGATATCAATTGGACAAGAAAATATTATTTCTATTAATATATGATCACCAAAAGTGAAAAAGTTACAGAATTCTATGTTGGCATGGTTCAAAACCGAGAAACTAAGTTCCTTCCAGCTGGGCCTCCACCACTTCAATCCTCCACCAAAGGCAATCTCATATAAGAGAGACAATGAAGTTCTCAATCAATAAGGGAAGAGCTTGGGGGTTGAACACTATGTTCAGACTTAAAGGACAAAGGGATGCAGATTCAATGTGAAGTGAATAATTCCTCCATAGTAACTTTTCTCTCAAAGTTGAATTCTTTCTCCTCTTTTCCATAGCTCATAATTGGCCCATTTATAGCCTTCAAATGGAACTGAAAGGTCGAGTTAGAACGTTTCCAGCATATGGAAGGCCAAAGATCATTGATCTCCTATTGTGACATGGAAACCCAACACCATTTTTCATTTATGGGCACATTTCCTGATGTACACAGGATGTAGTAGTGAAACCTGCGTATACACATGTTGTATAGTAGGCAAGGTGCATATATGTGGAAAACATGTATTTTTAGCTATGGGATTTGCAAAAAGGGATGAAAAGTCTGCACAGGGAAATGGAAAAAGGCCTTTTGTGCAAGATTGCATAGGGTGAGGGAAATATTGCTATAACAAATACCCCTTAATGTTTGAGGTCATATGAGTATCTGCGATGGTCAAAATACATTATAAAAACCTAGAAGTGGAGTGATGGGGAACCAGCTGGAAGAACTAGTTGCTCATTACAAACTATATTGAATTTTCATACATGGCTGCCAATTTGAATTACATTGTGGATCCATGTGAAAATATACCAAACAACTGTCTATGGCCATGAATAGGTAAATGCAAATTCGGTTGCATGCCAAAGGTTTTCATAGTCATGAACAAGGCCCAGTAGAACTAGTCTGAAAATCAATCTGAAGATATTTGTATACAATGGAGTACAATCTGATCTCCCATGGTCATTGAAGTCACATAGGTACTAGTCCAATGAAAATGAAGCATCAACTCAGGAAAGTTGTGGCCACATACTGATGTCTTCAAGTCTTCTGCACAATCCACCAAAGGTGCAATTCTACATCATGTGAATAAAGGAGTTGAGGTTGAACACAATAAGACATCGTTTGATTACCAGTCATTGAGGTATACCGTTAAAAAATATGAGATAGCCTATCGATGATGAAAGTAGGTATCAAGCCACCGAGTACATTCCTACAAGTGTGAATAAAGGAGTTGGGGTCGAACACTTGAAAAATCCATTGATCAGGAGACATTGATGTATTCCCAAATGTCCATGGTGAGAGAACCTCCCACTAATGACTGCAAGCCTCAAGGTACTCATAGGACTCTAGGTCTTGTTTCTAGAATAGATGAGTTGAAGTCTATGGAAGGAGACTCGTTTAAAGGAGAGAATTAAGGCATCTCTCATCATTCAACACGAGGTATAAAGAAGAAGCTTCATGATTTGGAGGAAATCAGATGAAGAACATGTTCACGAGCCAGCGACCATGTGCGTCTTTCACGTGTGCTAAGTGTAAGTGGTACACAAAAAAGACCCTCTGAATATCAGCCAATGAGGAAAAATGTTGACAAAGGAGAGGAAACCACTAATAAGGTTAATGGAATCCAAGACACTGCATGAATCCCAATGTGTGAATAGATGTCTTATCGTCGAACACAAGGGAAACCACCCAATCAACGAAAAATGATTAAATGTCGACTGTTGGGTTCAAGGTTACCTACCAATGAGGAAAGTAGGACCATGGTGCATAATAGGACTATAGTATCATGTGATTCTGAGACAAATTGAGGGTATGACTGACATGCAAAGTCAAGATTTCTGATAATGGTCGACATAAGTTGATAGACATCCTTTGAACAAGATCATGAGACATATGGAAGACTCTGGCAACATAGACTCAATGATGAAACCATGAGATGTATGAGGCATCAATCAAACTCTCCATAGGGACTAGAAGAGTAGCTATTCAGTGGAGAAAACTCTCTGTAACGAGCTCAGCTTCCTAAGGCCATGCTAAAACCAAAATTATGATGACAAGTAGACTCAATAACTTTGTTCTTTGTTCAAAGGTGACATGATTGCTGCTAATATAAGATAATACTCATGTCTCGCCCGTCTTGTTTTTGTTTTTTCATAGTCAAATGAATGATATGATACAGAGAAGGAAACGAGTGTTGCAAATAAGCAAAACTAGTTCTAGCAGTGGAACATACCTATGCTCAATGCAAGGAAGTGCATGCAGGAGATGGAAACTCAGGGGAATGTTCTCTCTTAGGTATAGGGTTTCAAATTGTGAAGGATATAAACGAGTCTCTGCTTGGTTGAGGATGCAAAAATGTTGAGGCAAACGGTTTATAATGCAAAGTGAGAACCGACTATAGGCTCAATACTGCAAGCAAGGGCATGAGATGCAATCACAACTTAACGCCAAAAAATTTCATTTTTCATAATCTTAGTCTACTTGGTGTGATAAAGGGATAAACTTGTACCAAATAGACGTCCTTTCCAATCCAATTTACGAGTGTGAAAGAGACAAGTTCACTCGGCAATATTTTTTCTTTTTGAAAATGAGTCGGAAAAGATCTTAACTAAGACTCATGACCTTTCAAGTCCAATTTAACGAGTGTGAAAGGGAAAAATTCACTCGACTATCTATTCTCTTTTTAGACGAGTCAGAAAAGAGCTTAAATCAAACTTGCTTGGGAGTTTATAGGTGGCATGTCACGGGGCAGGCCAAGGCTCCAGTGTTGGACTTCTGTGGAATGTCAGTATCTTACGAATAGCTAACATAAGCTTAGGAAAACCCAAATCTCTCCAATTCAAGGAGGATAAAGTGCTAGCAGAGGTTACCGTCTGTGTGATATATCAGATAATGTTTCTTACTGGAAAGGACATAGGCAGAGGCATTGGATACCCCACAAGACCATACCAATCAAAGGTAACTTCTCAAGGACTTGGAGGGAGAGTACTCGGGGAGAGTAAAAATCTCTCTTGTTCAGAAGGTGTAGTATTAGGAATGTTAATGAAATGGTATAGAAGGTATAGAACTAGAATTATAAAAGTTGGATCGACCGAAAATTGCATCGGTGCAACCAATTATTCAACCATTGGTTGAATAGGATGCGAGACAACAAGGTCAAGAGATGCATCATCCCCAAAAATAGGAGTGGTGTCGGTCAAAGATTGCATCGACACGACTGTTGGTTGAACAAGATGTAAGACAACAAGGTCAAGAGATGCATCATCCCCAAAAATAGGAGTGGTGTCAGTCGAAGATTACATCAAAACAACCATTGGTTAAACAAGATGCGAGACAACAAGGTCAAGAGATGCATCAACCCCTAAAGTAAGAGGGGTGTCAGCCGAATATTTCATCAACATGACCAGTGTATCAACCAAAGAAGAAACAAAGTGTGGGGAAACCACAGATGACTCAGAACCCGAAGGGCCCCCAGGTGAGAACCATGCTTCTGGTATCAAAGCAGTAGTAGGGCATAAACAAGTAAGGTGATTTCCTTCGCAAGTAATGCAAAGGAATCATGCCTTACATCTGATACATCTAGGCTTCTCAATCATATGAATTCCCCCAGCATGACTTGCAGTGGCTGGTGACATGCTCCCAACATGACTTCCAATGGCTAGTAGAAAATATCCAACATGACTTGCATAGGTTGGTGATGAATCCCCAACATGACTAACAGAGGTTGGTGATGTATGTGCACTATGACTAGAAATGACTAGATTTGTGCCCCCATCATGAGTTGCAGCGACTGGTTGTTGGTATTCAACATGACTTGCAGAGGTCGTCGACCAATCTCCAACATGACTAGCAGTGGTTGGTGATGGGGCTCCAATATGACTGGAAGTGACTGGACTAGTGGCGGTGGTGGATTGTGGCATTTGAGACCAAGGTTCTGAGAAATACTGGTTTTGAGAAATTGTAGGCCAAGAAGGGTTCTAGTATACACCATGGCCTTGTCCAACAGGATAGTATCCTCCTCCATACTAATTCATAAACGAGTGTAAGGGAATCGACACTGAGGAAGTCGCTAGTGAAGAGAAAGTGACATGACAAGGGTTACTCATGTGAGGATATATGTTGCCCCCAGACTCCCTGCTAAATATCGGAGGTAACAAAATTAGTTATAAGGGCCCATGTGGGCTTAACAACCAGTCAGTCAGATCCCCTCAGAGAGGTAATCCTCCATAAAGGTTGTGTGTTGTCTGACCCTTATCTGACCCAGGGTACCTGCAGAATAACCTCTGCAAGTAACCTAAGTGGCATGTAAGTCAAGCAACTAATCAACCACTATATAACCGATGCACAGGCGAGCAATCGTAAGTCAGGTCCATCGTATGGGCAGGGTAAAAAAGCCTGAAACCTTGAAAGTACCACCTTTGATGAAGGTAAGGGCACTAGCAAGATCCCCAAATACAAATAGATCCCCAGAAATATCTCTGACGCTAAGAAGGTATTGGGGGGATATCCCTTCAACCGACCTCGCACGACCTCATGATTAACTCTAGTGTAAGTGGAGCCTCTTGATATTACCGATTATACAATGGATTTCTCCACTCTCTTAGTCAAACACATATGTTGATTTAATAGCCTTGGAGAAGTTTACTCACAAAATCCTATTCCAAGGCACTAAATCCTAAGCTAGTTCATGCACCCTAGAAAATAAAATCGTTACTAATCAATTTTAAATTACAACATTAATTTTAATGGTCGTGCTTACTCAAAAAGGTGTGGTGGTGAAACTAGTGATGTTATGACTCAACAAGTAAAGTAAATATGAATACAATGCAAAGTCCTAACTTCAATTTTCAATGAATGATATGCTTCTTAAAACAATTCAATTTTCAATTTCAACTCTGCAATTCTGAATAAAAATGCAGTCTTTCTTTACATGAACTAATATAAATGACAAAGAATCAAAAGATCAAAATGCCAATCAATGTAAAATGCCTAATATTTTTGTATTTTCAATATAATAAAAATGAAAATGCATGGACTGAACAACAACTTGATATATAGACTCTACTGTGTATAGAAAGAGACAACTCAAGTAGGATACCAAGGATCAAAACACCCAACCCAATGTACAAGGAAAATCAAAATGAAAAGATGATGAGAAAGGATCCGCCCAAAAATTCAACCAAAGACAAGTTTCCTGTCATCCCATAGACACTTAATAGTCACTACAGAGACCCAAGAAGACTCAGCAATCATCAAAACCTACCCAACAACCACCAAACCCAACAAACAAGCAAAAGAGGTTGATGCACGCGACTATTCAAGGGAAAAGCTCATATGTATGTAGCTTGCAGAAGGACAACACACGTATATATGCGACTTTCAAGCAAAAACCCGTGTATATGTGTCAAAAACATAGCTAGGCAAAGGAGAAGGATGAAAGAATCAGACCCAGAGTGAACATATGTTGTCAAGCAATGATATGACAAGAAACACAATATGAATGAGAGCAATCTAAGGAGAAAAACACTCCAAACCATAAAAAATAAGATTCAATCCCCAATATGGTCGCTAATTTTGTTACGAGGAAAATCTCTCTATGGCTAGGGGAAAACCACAACAAACAGAAATGGATGCACAAATAAACTATATTCCCAAGTATGCTATATAAACAAATATGCTAGCAAGACAAGATAAAAGGCCTACCTCGTCTAAACGTTCGATGAACTCCACCGTTGAGCACTTGACCCAAAGAAATATACCTACAACTAGTCCTCAACAACCAAGCAAAGCAAGCATATGGTGATAATATATGATGTTAGCACATTCAATAGCATAATCCATTAACATTCATAACAAATATGCCCATGGATAATAATTCAAATATTTGCAAGATATCAATTGGACGAGAAAAGAGTATTTCTTTTAATATATGATCAACACAAGTGAAAAAGTTACAGACTTACATGTCGACATGGTTCAGAATTGAGAAACTAAGTTCCTTCCAGCTGCCTCCACCACTTCAATCCTCCACCAAAGTCAAGCTCATAGAAGAGAGACAATTAATTTCTCAGTCAATAAGGGAAGAGCTTGGGGGATGAACACTCTATTCAAACTAAAAGGAAAAAGGGATGCAGACTCAATGTGAAGTGAATAATTCCTCTAGAGTAACTTTGCTCTCAAAGCTGAATTCTTTCTTCTCTTTTCCATAGCCCGGAATTGGCCCATTTATAGCCTTCAAATGGAACTAAAGGGACAAGTTGGAACGTTTCCAGTATATGGAAGTCCAAGGATCATTGATCTCCTGTCGTGACATGGAAACTCGACACCATTTTTCATTTCTAGGCACATTTCCCGATGTACGTGGGATGTAGTGGTGCAACCTACGTATCCGCATGTTGTATAGTAGGAAAGGTGCGTATATGTGGAGAAACTATATTTTTAGCTCTGGGATTTGCAAAAATGGATGAAAAGTCTGCATAGGGAAATGGAAAAAGGTCTTCTGTGCAAGATTGCATAGGGTGAGGCAAATCTTGCTATAACACCTCCAGGGGAGGGGGAGGGAATATGGGCTTTGGATCTCAAAGAATATCTCCTNAAGGGGGTACAAATGAAACCCTTGGAGAGGAGGGGGAGAGTGGGGCAGATGTAGAGACCATTTTGGAAGGGGAGGAGGAGGAGGGTTCTCGTGAGGGAACTTTTTCCGAGGACTTTTCCAGAAATGGCTGGGTATCCGACGAGATCGAAGGGGAGGATAAGGTGGGGGAGGACTTGGGGGGAGGGAGGGTCTTAGAGACAAGCAAACCCACATCAAAAGGAGAAGACAAAAGTGGGAGAAAAATAGACATACCTCTATCCGAAGCCTTTTTAACCAATTCATCCAATGCTTTGTTGGAGAGGTCCACTTTTATGTTGTCAAGAGGAACGTCTGTGTTTTTTCCTTCCACCAAGGTGGCCTCGACAGAGTATTTGGGTTTCCAAACTCTAGTAGGAGATTGCTACAATGGAGCAATTCTTGTACACTAGGAGCGAAGATAACCAATTTTGTGGTAGTCATGGCACCAGAAAGGTATTCTATAGTAGTCTACCTTCTCATGCCAAGTGATACCAGCATAAACCAGGTCAATGTTGCCTACTGAACCTTCTCTAACATCAACTTCAATCAAGACTCAGACCCATCTGCAGTATGTTTTTGAGTCCCAATTAGGTTGAAGCTTGACGAAAGAGCCTAATTTTTTTCCAATAGATTCCAAAGCTTCCTTGGACCAAAAAACCAAAGGTAACCCAGGTAAGATCATCCATACCTTCAATATCACCATGGATTATTTAAGGGGATCGAAATCCAATGTTCAGGGTTTAAGAGTGAGACTAGACGGACCCCAGGACCAGTTTTGTTTTCGTATTTCATCGCAGTCATCCATTGAGAGGAAGCTGAAAGAAATCCAATTTCTTAACAGAAATTGGACATTAGGGATGTATCCAGGGAAGGGTTTCCATTGGTTATTCATCCATCCTATGAAGGATTTTCAACTAGGGGCTTTACTTGTAAAATTCCCAACCATGGTTTCCCCCACTAGTTGAGGAATGTCACAAGAGGAATAACATCTCAGACCACCATCTTCACAGATCCTCTGCAATCCTTTATGCACCGTGATGGTTTTTTGTGCAGAGGTTGGTCCCTTTTATTGATAACACTCTTCTTGTATTTTGTCTGCGAGACATCGAGAGTAGTAACATTCTCCTTAGGGGGAGAATTTGGGGGAGTAAAAATCTTGTGCCAACTGAGAGGGGAGGAGGGTCGATAGCTTGGAAAGTCAGGAGAGGAAACATGGGATCTGGAATACTTGGCTTGATCAAAACCTCTTGTTGGGTAGCCTTGCAGTAAATGTGAAGGCATGTGAAGGCTCAAGAACTGGTGTTGGAGGAGTTCCAAGAACTCTTCATGTGAGGTGAAGGTGAAGGGGCATGCATGACTATCGACATAGTCTATTACCTCTGTTTTTTAGTCCGCCATCTGTCGTTTCCCACGTGATGGGAACGTGGGCACCACTGAGATATGGCCAGAGGACGTCACCATAGTGTGAGAGGGAGTTGAAAAAGGGGACCAGGGAAGGTATGGGCACCTAAGACGAGGAGCCGGAAAAAGGGAACATGAACCTAAAAAGAGGTTGAAAAAAAAAGTGGGGAGGGAAAAAAATGGGGAGAGGGAGGTGGAGGCCTACGACCCCACCCAAGATTCTATGTCGCAAAATACATAGCGTGGAGCTTAACCTCATAGTTCCAAAAACCCTTCTTAATTTAGTATTTCATAAAGTATACATTATAATATCATATCAAGTAATTTATATATTTTTGTTGTAAATGACTCACTAAAATATGATCATTCGTTCAAGAGTATGAAGTGACCTTACAATGGTAAATTTGTAAGCCATCATAGATGATATTTAAATAAAAAAGATAATCCCCAATCAATTTTAACGTTGGAATTATTATTCAACCCCTTTAAATATAAACATGGATTCGTAACATTAAAACAAATTTAAATTCTATCACTAAGTTGAAATATATATATTTTTTTAATAATCAAACATTAACCTAATATCAATCACACTTGTCTATATTTTTTTATCTTTCTTAATACACTATGTAGGAGGTTATCGAAAGCTATTAATAAGATGTAGTTTGCATTTAATTTTAATTTATATTCATTGTAT
>ML800640.1:479015-492252 GCA_009831015.1 Picea engelmannii
TTAGTGAATCTTTTCCTTTAGTTACTCATGGTGAAGCTATGGTTTCTTTTATGATATTAAAAGAGACATCATTGAATTGACAAAACTAGTTTTAGAAACCTGGACAAACTCTAAACAAAGTTTTTGAATGCATGAATTGTGGTTTTTATATTAATATATATTTTATATTAATATTTTTTTTTATGAATGAGAGAGTTTTTATATATTATATTGGCAAGATGTGTGAGAGTTTTTATCAAATGCTTAGCTTGAATTTTTGAGCTTACTAACCCCTTGAATTCGATATTATGTCATGTTTATTTTTATTTATCTTAAAATGAAGGTAATTATTCACATAATATTAATTTTTAATGTTTAATTATATACAAAAGGTTGCTTGATTTGCATTTTTCTTCTTATTAATTGAAAAATCTATGATAAAAATAGAAAAAAGCCTCTTAAATTTTATGAAATACTTCCACATTTATTTTGAAAGTTTTGAGACTCACATATTTGTGAGATATCCTTGAAAGAAATAGTTGTCTTTGATAATATATGTAACTATATGTTTGGTTACTATCTTTCTTTGCATAAATTTTCTCATCTTATGTTTAGTTACAATCCTTTTGATACATAGTTGTTTATATAATCTTATCATTTAAATATATAATTAAAATATACTTGATTCATATTTTAATACTTAAGATATAAACATTTTCTTTTAAAAATATAGAAGTGTGTTTTATGATAATTAGAGATAAATGATCTTGAATCTGAATTGAAATCTACTAATTTATATTTGATTTTGATTTGTTATGATGGAATAATAGTAAACAATAATTTGCTATAATAAAATAATTATTTTATTTACAAACATTTTTAGAATAATTATGATAATACATTACTATGCAATGTTTGATTATTTGAATGTGTTGTTTAATTAAGGAGTTATTGTTTGATTATTTGAATGTGTTGTTTAATTAAAAAGTTATTTCAAAGAACTATTTTTTTAAGTGTTGTCATGCAATTTTTGTTTATTTAAATGAATAATATTTATTGAAATAAATTATTTCAACTAACAATGAAAACTTAATTACCAATAGCCATTAGTTAAAATTATTATTATAAAGGCTATTTCAAATATGTAACAAAATTTAATATAAATAATAATTTATATATAAAATAAATCACACAAATAAAATAATAAACATATTAATATTTTAAAATTTAATATAAATAAAAAGTTATACATAAGACAAATCACACAAATAAAACAATAAACATATTAATATTTTAAAATTTAATATAAATAAAAAGTTATACATAAAACAAATCACACAAATAAACAAAAGATTAAACAGTAAAAAGTATGTTTAGAAACTGAAAAATTCTATTATCCTCCACCACCATAGTCATTTAGTTTATACAGCTAACCTAAACACACTTCCTTCAAAAGAGAACTTCTCCATTCCTAGATGGCCCAAATTTAACCAAAAATGATGTAAGATATCGTAAACCCACCTACAATACTTCTTTTCATTTTTGTTCCATTCTTCTACCCAAAAGAATTATGAACCTCCCCATACATACATGATAATTTGTTTCCCGAAAAATGAATTCCACCAGTGCTCAAACTCTTTGTTGCATATCGAACTTGCATAACCCAAAAATCATCTCTTCATTACTTGTACATGCAAACTTTTGAGAGGGAGTTTTTTTTTATATTTACCTTTTCGGCACATTATTATTATTATTATCTTCTTTTCATATTTTTCTTTGATTTCTTAATTTTTTTTAGGTATGCATTTTTAGCATAGGACTTAGAGAATGTGATTTTTTTAATGAAGTCGCATATATCTAGATTCATTTTTTTTTTTCATTATTTTACTTTCTCTTCACCTATCACCCTTTTGGATTTATTTAACTCGGATGACATGTGATAATAAAAAATGAATTATATTAATATATTTTTTATGAATGAGATGGAAGGTAAAGGGAAAAAATGACAAGTGTCAAATATGATTATAAGGATATGGAATATGCTAACTCGATAAGATAACCAATAATATTATTTGACCCAAGTCATAACAAAACTTATCTAAGGACAATTATTCTCTCCATTAAATAATAAGACAAAATAATAAAATTATTATTTTTAAGAAGTATTATTAGTTCAAACCCAATATTCCATCTCATTCATAAAAAAGATATTAATATAATTCATTTTTTATTATTACATGTCATCCAACAGTGTCCAGTAAAGAACAAGGTAAGCCAAAGTTAAATAAATCCAAAAGGGTGATAGGTGAAGAGAAAGTAAAATAATGAAAAAAAAAATGAATCTAGATCTATATGACTTCATTAAAAAAATCACATTCTCTAAGTCCTATGCTAAAAATGCATACCTAAAAAAAATTAAGAAATCAAGGAAAAATATGAAAAGGGGATAATAATAATAATAATGTGTCGAAAAGGTAAATATAAAAAAAAACTCCCTCTCAAAAGTTTGCATGTACAAGTAATGAAGAGATGATTTTTGGGTTATGCAAGTTCGATATGCAACAAAGAGTTTGAGGACTGGTGGAATTCATTTTTCGGGAAACAAATTATCATGTATGGGGAGTTTCATAATTATTTTGGGTAGAAGAATGGAACAAAAATGAAAAGAAGTATTGTATGTGGGTTTACGATATCTTACATCATTTTTGGTTAAATTTGGGCCATCTCGGAATGGAGAAGTTCTCTTTTGAAGGAACTGTGTTTATGACGCAGTCTTCCCCACTCCCCGGGGAATGATCGCTCTGACCAGAACCTTCTCTTACTCTGGCCCGAAGAGCTACAATGCCCCTTAGATCCCGTATCGGGACCTTTCGTCACCCACAGGGTACTCTGTTGATCCCCGACAAGTTTTTCGGGAAATCAGAATTCACGATATCGTGAATTCTATGCTCGCGTGCCTTATGCCTCACGAGACCCCGAACCCCGATATGGTCAATCACTGACTTTCTCCTCTTCTATCGTCGGATATTTCCCTTTCGGGATATCTCTACTCGCGATGCCGACAATCTGAAGTTACAAACTCCGAACCCCGATGTGTCGATCCTCCGATGACACTTGTCCTCGCTGTTGACGCTTGGACCCCACACGCTTGTGGAAATTGGGAAATCGCCGGTCGGGAGTTCGCGATCCCTGTTGCACCGTTCACAGGACCTTCCAAGTCCCGAACCCCGATACGCGATGCCACCTGTCAATACCACACACTCTCGTCGTGGGACCCATCGCAACTCAGGGTTTCGCGAATTCTCCGTGATTCTTCCGACGCTGAGATTTGCGAAGTGCTGAACCCTGACTCTCCAGGATCTCGCGCAACCTGTCCCTCTAACGATCAACGACTCCCATTAAATTGGGAAATCGCTAATCGCGATTCCGACGAGTGTAAAACCCTTACCTCCACAAACATCGAAGACCGAATCCCGATGGCCCGGGTTCTCTTCCCTGTGCTTAAGGACTAATTCCCGGACACTTCTCCATGATCTAACGGCTAGCGGGACTTCGTAAACCTATCCTGCGAACCCTGGTCGTTGATTCTCCTCCTTGAGGATTTCTTCCGCTCCACAGCTTCTCCCGGTTCGAACCTCACCTGGGTCTGTTCCCACAGTATTCACGAAGGAATTATCCCTCCTGAGCTTGTCAACCCTGACTCCCTCAGAGAATTCACGCACGCTTCTTGCGCTCGACCTCCAACAGCTCTCGAAATGTTGAGTTCTTGCAGACTCTGTGCACTTCCTGCAACAGCAGTCCTTAGCTCCCTGCTCAGATTCACGACTGAGACTAATTCTAGCCTGCGCACGCCTTGCACGGCTCTACTAACCCAAACCAACTTCTGGGAAAATGAGAATAAGGGTCTAACTGTCGAGCCTCATCAACGCACTCTATGCGGATGAATTCCACTGCACTCTATGCAGGAATCTCCTGGCTCAGACAGAGAAACAATTGAAACTTATTCTCCTCTCTTTCAGACTTCAGTAAAGAACCCTGAAATCACATGCACAGCATATTCAAAGAAAATGCATACAAAGAAAACAAACATTCATGAGCACATAAGCAACATACACAGAGACACAACACCAGTCATGAAATTGAATCAAAGACTCTCTTCTATTAATTCAATCTGTACATGGGTGTTCTCCACAAGTTCTCTGCTTTCTCTTCTCTTCTTGCTCTTGTTTGATTCTGAATAATGTTACAATGTACAAAGGACAGTGTCTATATCCCGTTTTCCCTCTCGAACTCTACAACTATCAAATCTACAATTAAATTCCTATCTAACAACATTAAATCTAATAAATGCCTTCCTATCTACTAAGGACGAGAGCTTAAAGGCTCAAGGTCCTCTTTTCATACAAGTGTGCTTCTTTAAATATGACTTCATTAAAGAGCGGCGCAACAACTTCCAAAGCATTTCAAAATTGGTATAGGTGTTGTCCAGCTGTCCTTTCTTCTCCACGCGCTGGCTCGCTTGATGAGTGAGCGATGCTCCTGCATCATATACTCCTCGGCTTGAAAATTTTCATGGGCTCCTATCCATGAGCTCCTGCACAGTCTCTCCATGCTTCTGTATGACTGCTTCTGTCTCCTAGCTCGCATCCTCCACTGGGTGATTCTTCCATTTCACCAGGTACTCAAAATACTGCTTTCTCTTGGTCTTCTTTCCCACTCGTTTGTCCAGTATGCATTCCATCTGTGGATTTTCTGCAACTGGCAATTGTTTCTGCCACAGGATCACTGGTTCCTCAATTCCAGTCTCTACTTCTTCAGCTCTATATGGGTATAAATCCGAAACATTGAATATCAGAGATATCCCGATGCCATCTGGCAACTCAAGCTCATATGTGTTCTCCCCGAATTTCTTCAGGACTTTGCATGGCCCAATTTTCTTCATCTTGAGTTTGTTATATGTTCCCCTTGGGAACCTTTCCTTCCTTAGGTGTGCTAGAACCATATCACCAACTTTGAACTGAAGTTGTCTTTTCTGCTGATCGACTCTGCGCTTGTACTCTTGGTTCGATTTCATCAGTCGTTGCTTCACTTGGCTGTGAAGTTCCTGCATCGCCTCAGCGAACTCTTCTGCGCTCGCACTGCTAGTTGTAGCCTGTTCTGACTCCCTGAGCTCAGAAACTCCCCTTGGCTGTGTTCCATACAAAATATGGAATGGGCTTTTCCCTGTACTCTGATTCACCGAATCGTTGTACGCAAACTCTGCCTGTGGTAATATCTGGTCCCAACTGCTGTGGTGCTCTGTCACCAGGCTCCTCAACAAATCCACTAGACTCCTGTTAACCACCTCTGTTTTTCCATCTGTCTGTGGATGGTAAGCTGAGCTAAATGCCAAATTAGTTCCCATCTTCTTCCATAGCGTCCTCCAAAAATGACCTATGAATTTGGTATCTCTGTCCGAGACTATGCTTCTCGGCAATCCATGAAGTCGAACAACCTCTTTGAAAAGCAAGTTTGCGATGTGTGTCGCATCGCTGGTCTTCTGGCACAGGATGAAATGTGCCATCTTTGAAAACCTGTCCACCACCACAAATATGGAATCAACACCCCTCTGCGTCCTCGGCAATCCCAATACAAAACCCATGCTAATTTCCTCCCATGGCCTCTCTAGTATAGGCAATGGCTGATAAAACCCTGCATTTTGCTTCCAGCCTTTTGAATGCTGAAAAATCCGACATCTGTCAACAAACCTTTTTACATCTGCCCGCATCCCCAGCCAATAATATGATTTTCTCAGCTTGGCGAATGTTTTGTCGTGACCAAAGTGACCTGCTAATCTGCCACTATGCTTTTCCTTTAGCAGATTCTCCCTCATGGAGCAATTCAGAATGCATAGTTGATTGCCTCTAAACAACAATCCATCCTGGATCATGTAATCCATCCACGGACTCCGATCCCTGAGAACTGGATTCTCAGCTACTTCATACACTTCCTCTAAATCTGTATCTCCTGCGTACATATCCTTCAGATTTTCAAAACCCAACGTATTGACTCTGAACTCCTATAGCAACAAACATTTCCTGCTCAAAGCATTAGCGACTTTGTTAGCAGTTCCTGAAATGTGTTTGATCACAAACGTGAAATTTTGCATGTACTCTACCCATTTTGCATGCCTCTGGTTCAACTTCTCCTGTTGACTCACAAACTGCAATGCATGATTATCGCTGTACAGAACAAATTCCTTGGGTATCAAGTAATGCCTCCACTTTTTCAATGCCTGTATGATGGCATAAAAATCTTTATCATATGTGGAGTATTTCATCTTTGCTTCATCCAACTTCTCGTTGAAATATGCCACTGGCTTGTCATCCTGACTCAAGACCCCTCCTACAGCATATCCACTCGCATCACATTTTACCTAAAATGTCTTCCTAAAATCAGGCAACACCAACATTGGTTGCTCTGTGATCTTCCGCTTCAACAAGTTGAAGCTCTTCTCAGCCTCCGCTATCCAGTGGAAAATTTTGTGCCGCTTCTTCATTGTGTCCATCATTGCTGCGCTAATTCCACTAAAATTCCGAATGAATTTCCTGTAGAAACTAGCCAAACCATGGAAACTCCTCACCTAGAAAACATTTCTCAGTGATGGACAATTCTTTATCACATTCACCTTTTCAGGATCCATTTTCAACTCATTTGCTGATATGACAAAACCCAAATAAATGAGCTTTGTCTTCATGAAGGAACACTTCTTCATGTTGACCAACAACTTCTCTTGCTGCATTCTTCTCATCACAATGGCCAGATGTTTCAAATGTTCAGCCTTGGTCTTACTGAAAATCAGTATATCGTCCAGATATACGACGACAAATTTTCTGATGAATTCCCTCAGGACTTCATTCATCAGTCTCATGAATGTGCTCAGTGCGTTTGTCAAGCCAAATGGCATGACTAGCCATTCGTACAAATCTTCGTTTGTCTTGAATGCTGTATTCCATTCATCTCCTTCTCTCATGCGAATCTGATGATATCTGCTTTTCAAATCAATTTTCGAAAAATAATTTGCCCCACTCAGGCAATCAATCAGATCATCCATCCTCGACAGTGGAAATCTGTACCTGATGGTGATTTTATTTATCGCCCTGGAGTCTGTACACATCCTCCAGCCTCCATCCTTCTTTGGGCTCAGTATTGTTGGAACAACAAACGAAATCAGACTCTCTCTGACCAGTCCTTTATCTAGCAGATCCTGTACCTGCCTTTTGACTTCCTCATTCTCCTGAGGCATCAACCTGTACGCAGCTTTATTTGGCAAACTGGCTCCGGGTATAAGATCGATGTGATGAATCACACTCTGCATCGGTGGCAACAAACGAGGTAGTTCGTCCATGATGATATCAACAAACTCTCCCAATAGTTCCTGAATCTCTTCTGGCAAGTCATCCACTCTTGTGCTAGTCAGGACAATTCTTGGTTTTCTGACCACAAAGAATTGTGGATCTTCTTTCTTCTCCATCTCTGTGAGAACTTCCTTCCCACTCATGAGAAGTATGGTACTACTTACTTCTGGCTTCACCTCCTTGTCCTTTATCGGAAGCAATTTGTGTGTCATCCCATCCTTCTCCAAGGTGTATGTGTTCATTCTCCCGTCATGAACCACATTTCGGTCATACTGCCATGGTCTACCCAATAATACATGACAAACATCCATGGGAATGACATCACATAGGACTTTATCCTTATATTCACCCATTTTGAAATAAACTAAACATTGTTTAGTGACACTCACCTGATGTCCTTTCTGCAGCCATGATACTTTGTATGGACTCGGGTGATTGGTCATCTCCAGCTCCATCTTTTCCACCATCTCGGTCGAAATGAGATTGTCTGTACTTCCGCTGTCCACAATGACCTTGCATTTCCAACCCTTGGTCTTGCATGCGGTCCTGAACAGTCTGCATCTTTGAGCTGTGTCCTCCACCTCTTTCTCAGGTGTCAAAAGAACTTTATGCACCGTCAGTGACTTCCCACTTCCAGTGTCCTCATTCTCAACATCACGCCTCTGCACCTCAGTGATGTGAGCTTCTCCTCTGTCTGGTTTCCTGTCTGGACAGTCAACAGCCTTATGTCTGTCCTTCCCACATGTAAAACATGTGATGATTCCTCCTCTGCCTCTTCCCCTACCTATGGTACGAGGAAAAGTGTTGGCATCAGCATAACCACCTCCCTGCTCTGTATGTTGTCTCCTTGGCTCAGCATATGGCTGCCTTTGTGAGGTTCCACCCCTTTTGGTCTTACCCTGAGGCTTCTTCCATTCCTCCTTGGGCTTCTGAGTTCTTTCTTGGGCAAATGCCTTTCCTCTGGGATGACTCCTGCCTTGCCCCCACTGACCTTGCTTGCAGCTCAACTTCTCCTCAGATTTCAAAGACAATTGGTAAGCATATTCCACCGTCCTGATGGTTAGCATGCTCAATTCATCCTAAATGTCATATCTTAACCCATTCAGGTATCTTGCCACCTTCCCATCATCGCTCTCCCGATGACCTGCTCGGATATTGAGCTTGTAAAATTCTTCGGTGTACTCCTTCACCGTCATCATCTTCTGCCTCAGGTTCTGCATTCTCCTGAACAGAGTGATCTGATAATCCCTCGGGATGAATTTCGCTTTCATCTTAGTGATCATCCTGTCCCAGCTCTTGATTTTCTGTTTACCTTTGGAATGTCTGTCTGCCTGCAGCTCATCCCACCACAAGGCTGCATGTCCTTTTAACTTGGTAACAGCATGCCTTATCTTCTTGTTCTCTTCGATATCCTCATAATCGAAGTAGGTGTCAAGAGCTCGGATCCAATCCAGTAGCTCTTCTGCATCTAGACTCCCCTCATAGACGGGAATGTCCATTTTGGTCTTGGAGCTCATCCTGGCGATGGCTTTGATCAACCGTTTAGTTGATGCATCTTCTGCTGTGACCTCTTCTTCGTGTCCAACTTCTTCTTCAACCTCATAATCACTAAGATCCCCTGCGCCAACTCCACGTCTCTGCGCTGTCTCCATCTCCTCAAGCCTTGCTCGGAGATCTCTCATTTGGTGTTCCATTTCTGGGTTTCCTGCTGGCCTACCCCTTCTTCGCGCATCCCTGTATTTTCGATCAGGCAATTTCCTTTCCCTTATCGGTGGCATGATGTCTTCTCTTCTCCTTCTCTGCTACAGAAAGCAAAGATATACACGCTCTGATACCACTCTGACGCAGTCTTCCCCACTCCCCGGGGAATGATCGCTCTGACCAGGACCTTCTCTTACTATGGCCCGAAGAGCTACAATACCCCTTAGATCCCGTATCGGGACCTTTCATCACCCACAGGGTACTCTGTTGATCCCTGGCAATTTTCTTGGGAAATCAGAATTCACGATATCGTGAATTTTATGCTTGCGTGCCTTATGCCTCACGAGTCCCCGAACCCCGATATGGTCAATCACTGACTTTCTCCTCTTCTATCGTCGGAGATTTCCCTTTCAGGATATCGCTACTCGTGATGCCGACAATCTGAAGTTCCAAACTCCGAACCTTGATGTGTCGATCCTCCGATGACACCTATCCTCGCTGCTGACGCTTGGACCCCACACGCTTGTGGAAATCGGGAAATCTTCGGTCGGGAGTTCGCGATCCCTGTTGCACCATTCACAGGACCTTCCAAGTCCCGAACCCTGATATGCAATGCCACCTGTCAATACCACACACTCTCGCTGTGCGACCTGTCGCAACTCGGAGTTTCACGAATTCTCCGTGATTCTTTCGACACTGAGAGTTGCGAAGTGTCGAACCCCGACTCTCCGAGATCTCGCGCCACCTGTCCCTCTAACGATCAACGACTCCCATTAAATCGGGAAATCGCTAATCACGATTCCGACGAGTGTAAAACCCTTACCTCCACAAACGCCGAAGACCGAATCCCGATGGCCCCGGTTCTCTTCCCTGCGCTTAAGGACTAATTCCCACGCACTTATCCACGATCTGACGGTTAGCGGGACTTCGCAACCCTATCCTGCGAACCCTGGCCGTTGATTCTCCTCCTTGAGGATTTCTTCCGCTCCACAGCTTCTCCCGATTCGAACCTCACCTGGGTCTGTTCCCACAGTATTCACGAAGGAATTATCCCTCCTGAGCTTGTCAACCCTGAATCCCTCAGAGAATTCACGCATGCTTCTCGCGCTCGACCTCCAACAGCTCTCAAAATGTTGAGTTCTTGCAGACTCTGTGCACTTCCTGCAACAACAGTCCTTAGCTCCCTGCTCAGATTCACGACTGAGACTAATTCTAGCCTGCGCACGCCTTGCACGACTCTACTAACCCAAACCAACTTCTGGGCGAATGAGAATAAGGGTCTAACTGTCGAGCCTCATCAACGCACTCTATGCGGATGAATTCCACTGCACTCTATGCAGGAATTTCCTGGCTCAGACAAAGAAACAATTGAAACTTATTCTCCTCTCTTTCAGACTTCAGTAAAGAACCCTGAAATCACATGCACAACATATTCAAAGCAAATGCATACAAAGAAAACAAACATTCATGAGCACATAAGAAACATACACAGAGACACAACACCAGTCATGAAATTGAATCAAAGGCTCTCTTCTATTAATTCAATCTGTACATGGGTGTTGTCCACAAGTTCTCTGCTTGCTCTTCTCTTCTTGCTCCTGTTTGATTCTGAATAATGTTACAATGTACAAAGGAGGGTGTCTATATCCCGTTTTCCCTCTCGAACTCTACAACTATCAAATCTACAATTAAATTCCTATCTAACAGCATTAAATCCAATAAATGCTTTCCTATCTACTAAGGACGAGAGCTTAAAGGCTCAATGTCCTCTTTTCATACAAGTGCGCTTCTTTAAATATGACTTCATTAAAGAGCGGCGCAACAACTTCCAAAGCATTTCAAAATTGGTATAGGCATTGTCCAGCTGTCCTTTCTGCTCCACGCGCTGGCTCGCTTGATGAGTGAGTGATGCTCCTGCATCAGTTTAGGTTAGGTGTATAAACTAAATGACTATGGTGGTGGAGAATAATAGCATTTTTCAGTTTCTAAACATACTTTTTCCTGTTTAATCTTTTGTTTATTTGTGTGATTTGTTTTATGTATAACTTTTTATTTATATTAAATTTTAAAATATTAATATTTTTATTGTTTTATTTGTGTGATTTGTTTTATGTATAAATTTTTATTTATATTAAATTTTAAAATATTAATATGTTTAATGTTTTATTTGTGTGATTTGTTTTATATATAAATTATTATTTATATCAAATTTTGTTACATATTTGAAATAGTCTTTATAATAATAATTTTAACTAATGGCTATTGGTAAATAAGTTTTCATTATTAGTTGAAATAATTCATTTCAATAAATATTATTCATTTAAATAAATAAAAATTGCATGACAACACTTAAAAAAAAATAGTTCTTTGAAATAACTTGTTAATTATACAACACATTCAAATAATCAAACAATAACTCCTTAATTAAACAACATATTCAAATAATCAAACATTGCATGGTAATGTATTATCATAATTATTCTAAAAATGTTTGTAAATAAAATAATTATTTTATTATAGCAAATTATTGTTTACTATTATTCCATCATAACAAATCAAAATCAAATATAAATTAGTAGATTTCAATTCAGATTCAAGATCATTGATCTCTAATTATCATAAAACACACTTCTATATTTTTAAAAGAAAATGTTTATATCTTAAGTATCAAAATATGAATCAAGTATATTTTAATTATATATTTAAATGATAAGATTATATAAACAACTATGTATCAAAAGGATTGTATAAAACATAAGATGAGAAAAATTATGCAAAGAAAGATAGTAACCAAACATATAGTTACATATATTATCAAAGACAACTATTTCGTTCAAGGATATCTCACAAATATGTGAGTCTCAAAACTTTCAAAATAAATGTGGAAGTATTTCATAAAATTTACGAGGCTTTTTTCTATTTTTATAAGAGATTTTTCAATTGAAAAATGCAAATCAAGCAACCTTTTGTATATAATTAAACATTAAAAATTAATATTATGTGAATAATTACCTTTATTTTAAGATAAATAAAAATAAACATGACATAATATCGAATTCAAGGGGTTAGTAAGCTCAAAAATTCAAGCTAAGCATTTGATAAAAACTCTCACACATCTTGCCAATGAAATGGTTAGTTGTAAGTATATGCCACCAATAAATTTATGCTTTGAACAACAAAAATCCAACCAAGCAAGGAGCAATGAAAAATATTAAGATACAATATAAATTAAAAAAAAAAAATCATTGCAAATATCACATTCTATTTTAAAATGTCATTAACATATTCGTGAATCTTTTCCTTTTCCTTTAGTTAGTCATGGTGAAGCTATGGTTTCTTTCATGATATTAAAAGGAGACTTCACTAAATTGACAAAAATAGTTTTAGAAATCTCAAGGACAAACTCTAAACACAGTTTTTGAATGCATGAATTATGGTGAGAAATGTTGGCCCCTCAAGGGATACTACTTCCAGACCACCCTCTCAGGGGTATTGTGATGTTGCTTGGATGAGCTATCTTGCTCATTTTTTCCAATTCGGGCCCAATATTCTAGTTCTTCCATCAAATATATGATGATCTAGCTTCACATCACTCATGATCTCTTTCAGTTAACTCTACCATGGTATAACATCTCCTTTGCTTGATCACCTCAGATGTTGTATGTACTTGCAGATGGTACTTCACACATGATCTTTATTTTAGTTGAAGTGTTATGTTCTTGTGTGTGGGTTTCTTGCTTAGACATCATGTGATGGTTTCTTACCTAGTCATAAATGTAATAAACATTGGATTTCAACTAATAATACTTAAAAATAATAATTTTATTATTTTGTCTCATTATACGATGGGGGAAATACTTGTCCTTAGATAAGTGTTGTCATGACTTGGGTCAAATCATATTACTGGTGATCTTGTTGAGTTAGCATGTTCCATATCCTTATAACCATATCTGACACTTTCCATCTTTTCCCCTTCACTTCCATCTCATTCATAAAAAAGATATTAATATAATTCACTTTTTATTATCACATGTCATCCAACAATGTCTAGTAAGGAACAAGGTAAGCCAAAGTTAAATAAATCCAAAAGGGTGAGAGGTGAAGAGAAAGTAAGTAAAAGAATGAATCTAGATCTATGCCACTTCATTAAAAAATATCAT
>ML800640.1:493089-527016 GCA_009831015.1 Picea engelmannii
TGTTAGGAACACATATATTGTTATTGTACACATCAACAATCTATATACTTGGTAGTAATAACTCTTCCAAACATCAAATCTACAAGTTAACCAATTACTTGAACAAGTGGAGGATCCTTCATCTTCCTTCTAGGTTTCTTTAAGCATAGTTCTCGTACAATCTTGCATAAAAAGGAACATCCTTGATGACTTGAAATGATGGGATCTTAACATATATGCTATTCAACTCCTTAGGGAAGTCAAAATCAGGGTGAACTTAGGTTGGGAAAGGGTTTTGTCAATATTTAACCTTTTTGGATCGAGTTGTTTTATTATTTGGGTTAGGTGTGGGATGTTTAGGTAATTATGGTCTTGGCAGTGGATTGTTAATAGGAAGTTTCAACTACTATTATTTTCTAGGTAATGGGAATTGTCGATGGGTAAATTATGGAGCAGTTTGTTGTTGTTGGTTCCCAAAACAAAAGCCTCACTATGCTTGTGGCCATTGATAATTATGGGTTGGTTGTGGGTAAATATTGTGGTTGTTGGATGTTTGGGATGACTTGGGTTCTACCTTAGGTTTCCAACAAAACCCTACAAACCATCAGCCCTTCTATATACCAGAAGGAAACACTACACACATAGTGCACAATGAAGTCTCACCCAAGATGGCTAATGGGTGACTGCAGGACCCATATGTCTTTATCCTTGTAAGGGATGTTTCTCATGGGGATGTCAGACATATTTTCTAACTTATATATCACAAATATATCATTCTATAATCATGTTCATTCATTAACATTCATTCTGCAGTAAATATCAGAACTATTCTAGTGTGCATTGAATTTTACTACTATAGATTCATTCATTCATCATAAACAAAGCAACTGCAAGAAATAGAACAACATTTCACATAGAGACACTTAGTTTTACCATGGTTTACCCCCTTGGGCTACGTCCACAAAGATCTGGCATTATTCTCTCTTTTATTAATCTTTATCAATTCATTGCGCTATGTGCATTACATCAGAATACAAATTAGTGATAATGGTGAGGCTGAAAAGATCGCACCAAGCTCCATAGCTTGCAACCTTACCCTCAATTACAATTCATATTTTTCTCTCCAAACCAGAGTCATAGATTAGATCCGCAACTCTCAACAAAACTCATACCAAAACTAACTAGTCACTCCAAACTCTCGCTAGCAACCAGATCTCCTCAGATCTTATAATACATATTTACACTATAAAAATGGGTTAAAACCCGTTACAATCATGAACAAAACCCTAACCCTAAGTGGATTAGGTATGTACACATTCTAACTTCTTGTGTCCATGGCTAATATGCTTCCTCCTTCCTTCCTTTGACTCTTATTCTTCCTCGTGCTACTTTTCCTAGTTATCTGATGCACACTCATTTTCTAATCCATTTTCTAACTACTTCATTAACTGTTGTGTTGTTCCCCAAAATGGTCTGCACCAATAGGCCCCCAACTCTCACATGTGGCTTGTCCTGAGCCACTCGGGCCATGTTTGATCCTGCACTAATGTAATACCCATGTTTTCCCCGGTTTGTAAATATAACTATAACTGGCCAAGAGACTATGGTGGACTAAATATGTGTGAATGTTTGATTTGATGAACCTTTGTATAAAGGGGTCAATGTATGATTTTTTTGTCATTAATAGAAATTTTATGTGTGTTGCACAACTTCTAAAAGGGGGAGAAGTTTGCCAAGATATACCATGGATGTTATGAGAGAGATGATGAGGGGAAACCAAGAATGGTTGAGATGACCCTCACCAGACCATTACCTACTGGGTGTAATTGTTCAATAGTCCTCTGACCTATAAATGAATTACCAGTCAAGCTGGTAGTTGGAATGCCATCCTCAATAGTTAATGAGTAGATGGGGCAGGGTACCCATATGTAAGGCTTCCAAGCCTGACCACAAATTGGGATTCAGACCCATGCAACATTGTTGAGGAAGGAAAGAAAGGAGGTGATTTGGGGGACAGAGACAGATCTGCTAGATAGCAGAGGAGAGAAAAAACTATGTCAAGAAGAGTAGGATACTTCGACTCTGGAGTAGAGTGGAAAAGTTGATCAGTAAGCTAATTTTGGCTAAAGGAATCCATGGGAAGGTTTTGGCTACAAGTTGATAAATGAGGCCAACGAGTGACTATGGAAGTACTCGTGCAGACCTCCTTGATTGGAATAGAGAAAACCAGTTGCCAATTTATTGTGGGAGGAGGAGAGTAACCTTCATCCCTAACTGTCGTGGAGCAAAGAGAAAGAATCTCTCTCAAAGAATCATGTTCTAGTTCGAGGGTGGCCAGTGGTAAATCTGGTAGGAGTGGTTGTGCCTATGGTTGGGAGGAAACGAGCACCCCTTTTAGCAGTTGCTTCACATTTTCAAGTTCTGATAAGTATTTTCATACTCTGTGTAATATATTGGATGTGATGATGAGTTGTTTGTCTTTATGATTAATTCTTTCAGTATTTGAACAATTATTAGAAATGATCTTTGGTTTCTATAGACTGTTATATCTATATGATCTTTTATTTATCTCATTTTAACTATTAGAGAGTCATGGGATTTGAGCCCACAGGAGAGTCGGGATAGGAGTAACTAAAACGCCTAAGTCATGGCGATCCTATGAATTCTCCTTAGCGGGAATGTCAAGTTCATATTTTTGGGAGAAGGGTGTTTCCCTTCAAACTAACCACCCATTCGACCGAGGGATCGGGCTCGTGTCCTTAACCTATTTGTTTCAATAGAATTTATTCCTAGCCTACAATATTTCCCAAAGGACCCATGTGACTAGGGCCTAGGAACCTTGCATTGGTCCGAAAGGAGATAACTCTTTAGGAATTTGGGACTTATATCCCCACAATCGTCCAAAACAATCGAAGGTCGAAGTTGTGAATTGATGAGGGTCATCGATCTGGGGATCCAGTGTAGATCCCTCTCCGTCGTTAGGTCAGACTTAGGAAGGGAAGCGTTAAGCGCTTCAGTGAAGTTCAACTTCGAGAGAATAGGAGTGTTCTAGTACTGAAACTCTTGAATTCCAAAGTCAAGGAGTTAATATGGATCATTGAGAATGGAGGGACAAATGATTATCTGGAAGTATAGATATTCAGAGATATAGGGACGCGTGAGTTTCCACAGATTTCTGCAAGTTGAAGTAAATCCTAACCATAGGTGCTAGATACACGTGACAATAGATCCAACGTGGTCCAGAGGGAAAGCCAGAAGATACACATCGAACACTTGAATGTTGAACTGTTGAATTGACATGGACCATTGATCTTTGGATCCTTGGGATCCCTCTCATCCATCGATATAAGGAACCACCCTTGATTAACCAATCGATTGAGAAAGCGTCGTGGAGATACACGTGGTCCTACTCTTCCATTGTCAAATGTTGTTGATTGAACTAGGACCGTTGGATGAGTGGGCACGTGGAAAGCAATCTCTTAGTATTGAGACTTCGTACTTCAGAGGAACCTGGACAAGATTCTATGAAGTGTGAAAACTATCGAAGTCATGAACGCCAAAATAAATCTCAACCGTTGGTAGGAAGAGGATGTGTGGTGCCAGATCCGAGAGTCCAGAGACTTGGATCTTTGGGGGATTTGCATCGAGAGGAGTCGATAAGCTCTAAACCCTAGATTCATGAAGTAACGAGGACTGTGGATCTATGGATCCACATGGATAAATCCCAACCTTATGATGGGAGGTTGTTGTGGCTCACTGATGTCATACCGGGTGATGTGGACCCACAACTAAGGTTCCACGTGTCACCCAGATTTGGCCGATTCACCGACCCCTTATGCTTCTTAGAGAATGACACATGTCACCCCTAATGAGGACAGATTTTACCTCTTGACCCTCTTCAAGTGTCAACTTCCGGTTCGTGCTCGCCTAGCCAACATGGCTAGTGATGTGTCTAGAACTCTAGGAGTCTGGATGATTTCAAGAGTTCAGAAGATTGAATGTAGGAGGGTGAAATGAGGATAGTCGATCACCGAACATCGAAATCCCAATGACAAACATTGAATTTTCGAAATGTCGACAACGTAGAACGAAGATCGTCGACCGTCGACTGTCGAAATGTAGTACATTCAACGTCAAATGCCAATCATCAAATGGATAAGGCCATGTGGAGAGATTCTCAGACTTCGGGGATTAGGAAAAAGGTGTTTTATGTGATGAACGCCGAATTTTCCTCCTTAACCATAGGATCTCGATGAAGGACATGGGCCATTGATTTCCTCCATTATTGAGCAATCTGGGAATTTGAAAACACTGTTGGAACTCCCGAAGTTTGGGAGTTTCCAAGTGTCAAAACCTTTTCTAAGAAGGCTCTTAGCTCTCGGTTTTCAACTCGAGGTCACGAGAAGGACTCCGCTAGTTGTTTTAAGTGTGTAGGGGAAGATGTAAACTTTGAGAGAGTTGAATGAGAGGGTTTTTCTTAGTAAGGGACCAAAAATGAACCAAGGAAAAGCGAAAATTTGATGCCCCATCCCTATAAAAGGGTATTTAGAGGTTGGGTGTGTTACAAATTAATATTTGATCATGGAAATAAGACTTGTCTTACTTGGGATCATGCATGAGTTGCATAAAAACATTATTAGAAATATTATGGGGTAACACCCTACCTTACCCCCCTCTATAAGAAACTTGTTTGAACCTCTATTGAAGATAGGAACAAAAACCTTCTATTGTTGATAGATGTTTTGGAAGCCTGCACTATAGGTTGCTAATATTTCCAAATAAAGAACTAACTTCACCTTGCAATGATATTTTTTTTTCATGAATTGGTAGATTAGTAACTAACATAAAATGTTTTATCATCACTCAAGCAGTCAGTGAACAACAGGAGAACTACAACGTAAAGTATGGTGACACATCAGGAGTTGGGGGAGAGCTCCCATAATAGATAGGAAGAATATGATGAAAGGAGGGTGGTGGAAACCCCTCCAGATTTGGACGAAATTGTAAGAAGCCTCATGGAATAATTATAGAGTTATAAGTCTAAGAGAAAAAGGTTGATCAAGGAGCAGCAAAAGCAAACTGAAATTAATGTTTTCTTACTGCAAATTCTATCATATATACAAAGGCAACTACAACATGGTCCAGCTACCAGTCACGTGGACAACCATCATACTAAGAAAAAACCAATTCCACCTGAGATACAGAGGCATGGTTCTGAAAGTGGCCATACTAGGAGGAGCGCCTCAAAGAAGGCCCAACATGGAGATAAGAGACATCCAACAGAATATTCCTCTCATAAAAACACTGACAACTCCAAGGAATCTTCTAGTGGCAAAACTAGTTCTCATTCTCATACAAGAGGAAAGAAGAGGAAACATTCCAAGAGTCGTGACACTAAAGAATTAAAAATGTCCAAACCACCCACCTTCGATGGAGAGATTAAGAAGAGGGAAGAAGTATAAGTTTGGCTACTTGATTTGAAGAAGTACTTCAGAGTCCATGACTACTCTGAAAACTTAAAGGCTTGGATAGTAATTTTCAACCTGAATGGCAAAGCTTCCATTTGGTGGGAGGACCTTAGGAATGTGAAAGGAGTCCATGAGAAGGACTTTTCATGGAAATAATTTGAGAAATACTTCAAGAAGAAGTACTTGTCAAAAAAGTACTTTGATGGAAATACCAAGGAGTTCTATGAACTCAAGTTGGGACAACTCACCATAGATGAGTATATCAACAAATTTCTTGAACTGATGAGGTATGTGCCCTACATAAAGGATGAAAAGGTAAATATGAAACGATTTATTAGTGGATTACCTCAGTCCTAACAGGACATAATTGAGTTTGATGAGCCAAATACCTTAGAATATAACATTTGAAAAGCAAGGTATTGATATGAGCAATTCAAGAGTAAGACAAAACCCCATGAAGATTGGAAGAAGAAAAAAAATTTGAGATTCAAGAAGAAGGGGTTTAAACCCTCAAGATTTAAGAACCCTAGTAAAAGCTATAGGATGAACCTTCCTACTAAAAGTGTGTATCAACAAAATTTTCCATCCCAGAGTGGAAATAAACCATTCAGATCAGCTCCAAGTAATACTAATAACACAAAGAGAGAACCCTTGAAATGTTGGGGTTGTGGAGAGGAACATCTTCTGAGGGACTATCTTCATAGCCAACAGAACAGTGGGAGGGTATAAAACATCCAAGAGACTACCACAATCAATGTTGTGGCTAGGAGCCTGCCACAAATTTATGCAGCCTTGGATAATAGAAAAGATGACCGCCAAGCTTCAATGGTGGAGATGAAAGGTGTGATTTCCAACCATCATGTTTCCATTTTAATTGACCTTGGTTCTAATTTGAGTTATGTTTCCACTCAAACTGTTGAGAAATGTAAATTGCAACAAGTTAAACATGTTAAATCATGGTTGGTACATCTAGCCATTGGAACCAAAAGAAAAGTAACAGAGGTCATACCAGCATGCCAATTTTTCATGAGTGGGTTTCCCACCCAAGCGAACCTAAACATACTTCCTCTAGGATCTTATGACTTGTTGATTGGCATGGACTAGTAGGTTTCCCACAAGACCATGTTGGATTGTTACAGTAAAACTTTGGAGTGTGAAAATGAAGAAGGAAGGAGGGTAACCGTCCAAGGGATTCAAAATATTGTCTCAGTGAGACAAATATCAGCCCTCCAAGTGAATAAGTATTGCAAAACGGGATGTCCCTTGTATGCAATACTTGTACTAAACTTTGTTGAGAATGACAAACCCATCCTAGAGAATCATCCCATATTAAGCGAATATAAAGATGTATTCCCATAAGAGGTACCAGGTCTATCTCCAAGAAGGGATATTGTCTTTTCAATAAAACTTGTACCAAGATCAGTGCAAATGTCTAGAACACCCTATAAAATGGGTACACTAGAGCTAGTTGAGCTCAAACTATAGTTGAAGGAGATGTGGGACAAAAGATACATTCAGCCTAGTGTATCTCCATGGCGAGCACCAACCTTGTTTGTGAAAAATAAAGATGGCACACTCAAACTGTGCATATACTATAGACAACTCAATAATATGACCATCAAGAATAAGTATCTCTTTCCAACGATCGATGACTTGTTTGACCAATTAAGGGGTGCTACAATCTTCTCCAAGATTGACTTTAGGTATGGATACCATCAGGTTTGAATTAAAGATGAATATATCCACAAGACATCCTTTAGGACAAGATATGGTCACTATGAATTTGTGGTGGTGCCATTTGGGCTTACCAATGCACCAACCAATTTTATGTTCTTAATGAATAACGTATTCAGAATTTTTTTGGATAGGTTTGAGTTGGTTTCCATTGATGATATCCTAATATATTCCAAGAATAGGGAAGAGCATGAATAACATCTCAATATAGTACTCCAAGTACTAAGAGAACATCAACTCTATGTTAAGCTTAGTAAGTGTGACATTTTCCAGAAACAAGTCCATTACTTAGGCCATGTTATTTTTGAGGAAGGAGTGGCAGTTGATCCTGACAAGATTACATCCATTATGGATTGGCCTACCCGAAAGGATGTATCTGATATCATATCCTTTATGGTCCTAGAAGGATACTATAGGAGATTCATAAAAAGATTCTCCAAGATTGGTTGCTCGATCACCTCCCTTCAGTAAAAGGGGTTTAAATTCATTTGGACATTAGAATGTGAAGGAATATTTCAAGAACTAAAATAATTTATAACCAATGTGCTTTTAATGAAGAATGCAGATCCAAACAAAGACTTCCTTGTGTGTACAGGTGCCTGCAAGGAAGGGCTCGGAGCAGTCCTTATGCAAGAAGGACATGTGATTTGTTGCCAATTTAGAAAATTGAATGAGCATGAAGTCAATTATGTGACCCATGATATGGAATTCGATTCCATAGTGCATGCTTTAAAAATATGGAGGCATCACCTCTTAGGTAGGAGAGTTGTACTTATGACAGACCATAGTGGATTGAGGTATTTGTTTGACCAACCAAAACTCAATGTGAAACAATCTAGGTGGATGGATCTCCTTAGTGAGTTTGATTTTGAGATAAGAAATATCAAAGGAAAGGAGAATAGGGTGGTTGATGCCCTTAGTATAAGAAGTGTGAAATTATTTCACTTGGCAGCTGTGAGCGCCAGTGAATCAGATATCAAAGAGAGGGTCAAAACTGCACAAGAAACAGATGCATTTTCAAGACCGTGACATCATACCTAAAGCAAGAGCCCACATGGCTGAAGTACGAAGGATATTTGATGCTTAATGATGGCATGTGAACTTATAAGGGCATATTGTATATTCAAAATTGTGACGACTTGAATAGGTTCATAATGGATGAACTACATAAGACACCATATATTGGTCATCCTGGTTATTAGAAAATGATCACGGCTGCTGGGAAACTATTTTATTGGCCCAGATTGAAAAATGACATAGATGATTACTTAGCTAAGTGTCTAGAATGTTAGCAATTCAAGGCAGAGCATTGACACCCATCAGGGTTATTTCAACCCCGACCAATTCCTGAATGGAAATGGGAAACCATCTCCATGGATTTCATCACAAGATTACCAAGATCAACCAAACAGAATGATGCCATCATGCTAGTTTTGGAAAAACCAAGCAATGATGCTTAGTTCATACCCGTCAATTCAACTTGAAAGGAAATATATATTTCCATCAAATTCATGAAATAGATATTCAGACTGTATATCCGAAAGAGATACAAAGTTTACTTCAAACTTTTGGAAATCTATGTTTGCTGGTTTTGAAACAAAATTGCTCTTTAGTACATCCTATCACCCTCAAACTAATGGGAATATAGAGAGGGTAAACCAAGTATTAGAAAACATGTTGAGGATTCATTTAATGCATCAACCCAAGAAGTGGGAGTACTACCTAACACTCGTAGAATTTTCCTACAACAATGGATATCAAGAGTCATTAAAAATGATCCTTTTTGAAGCCCTCTATGGAAGGCAATGTAACATTCCAATCAGATGGAACAACCCAATAGACATAGTTACAATTGAGCCAGATATGCTAAAGGAAATTGAACAACAAGTGATTCAGGTCAAGAAAAATTTGAAGATAGCCCAAGATAGACAAAAGAGCTATGCAGACCTAAAAAGGACTCCTAGAGAGTTCAAAGCAGGGGATCATGTGTATCTCCAAGTTAGACCTGTGAAATTATCTTTGAGGATGGGAGCTTGTGCCAAGATGGCACCTCGGTATTGTGGACCCTTTGAAGTTTTGGATAGAGTGGGACCAGTAGCCTATCGGCTAGCACTTCCTCCCACAGTGAAGGAACATAATTTTTCCATGTTTCTTTATTAAAGAAGTATGTACATGATTCTAATCATATTATTGATTGGTATGTGATTCAGGTGGAACCCGAGGGAGAATTCCTTCCAGAAAATCAATGCATAATAAACAGGAAGGAAACCCCACTTAGGAACATAAACATTGCACAGGTCAAGGTGTAGTGGAAACACTTTGTCCTAGATGAGGCCAAATGGAAAATGGAGGATTCCATGAGATAAGCATATCCATTTTTGTTTACTTCTGTACATACAGAGCACATCGGGAGATATAACATCGAGGATGATGTTCCTTTAAGGGGGAGGGGATTGTAATACCCTTGTTTCCCCTATTTTGTAAATATAACTATAACTGGCCAAGGGACTATGGCGAACTAAATATGTGTGAATGTTTGATTTGATTAACCTTTGTATAAAAGGCATCAATGTATGGATTTTTTTTTATTAATATAAATTTGATATGTGTTGCACAATTTTTGAAAGGTGGGGAACTTTTCCAATATAGACCATGGGTTCTATGAAAGATATGGTGAGGAAAAAACAAGAATATTTAAGATGACCCTCACCAGACTAGTACCTACTAGGTGTAATTTCTCAACAATCCTCTGATCCAAAAATAAATTACTAGTCAAGCTGGTAGTTGGAAGGCCATCCTTAAGAGTTAATGAAGATATGGTGCAGGGTACCCATATGTAAGGCTTCTAGGCCTGACCATGAATTTGGGTTTATACCCACGCAACCTTGTTTAGGAAGGAAAGAAAGGAGGTAATTCGGGGGACAGAGACAGATCTGGGAGATAAAAGAGGAGAGAAAACACTCTCCCAATAAGAGAAGGACAATTAGACTCTGGAGTAGAGAGGAAATGTTGATCAGTAAGCTCATTTTGGGTGAAAGAATCCATGGGTAGGGTTTGGTTGCAAGTATATAATCAAGGTTGACGAGTGGCTGAGGAAGTACTCGTGTAGACATCCTTGCTTGGAGTAGAGAAAACTAGTTGCCAATTTCCTATGGGAGGAGGAGAATAAACTTTGTCCCTAACTGTCATGGAGCAAAGAGAAAGAATCATGGTATAGCTCAAGGGTGGCTAGTGGAAAATCTGACAGGAGTGGTTGTGCCTATGGTTGGGAGGAAACATGCACCCCTTTAAGTAGTTTCTTCACACTTTCTAGTTCTGATAAGTATTTTCATACTCTGTGTAATATATTGGATGTGATGGTGAGACATATGTGTTTATGATTAAGTCTTCTAGTATTTGAACAATTATTAGAAATTCTCTTTGGTTTCTGCAGATTATTATATCTATATGATCTTTGTTTTATCTCAGTTTAATTTTTAGAGAGTCATAGTATGTGAGCTTGCAAGATAGTCAGGATAGGAATAACTAAAATGCCTAAGTCTCATCAATCCCTTGAATTTGCCTTAGCGGGAAGGTCAAGTTCATCTATGCGGGAGAAGGGCATTGTTGCAAACGAATTTGTGCCTAGCCTATAAGCTTTCCCAAAGGACCCACGTGACTAGGGCCTAGGAACCCTGCACTGGTCCAAAAGGAGCTAGCTCTTCAGGACTTCGGGACTTATATACCTAGAATCCTCCAAAACAACTGAAGGCTGAAGGTGTGAATCGATGAGGGTTGTCAATCTGGGGATCCAGTGTAGATCCCTCTCTGTCATTAGATCGGACTTAGGAAGGGAAGCATTAAGAGTTTCAGAGAAGTTCGACTTAGGGAGAATAGGAGTGGTCTAGTGCTAAAAGTCTAGAATGTTGGATTTGCAAAGTTAATCTAGACTATTGAGAATGGAGGGACACATGTCCACAGATCAACAGTTATCCAGAATTCTGGGTATTCAATGATATAGGGGCACGTGAGTTTCCCTGGAGTTTTGTAATCCAGAGTAAATCCTGGTTGTAGGTTTTATATACATGTGGCAATAGATCCAGTGTGGTCAGAATGGAAAGCTAAAAGATACATGTCGAACACCCGAATGTCAAAGTGACATGGATCGTCGATATTTGGATTCTCGGTATCCCTCTGAGTCATCTATCTAAGGAACCACCCTTGATTAACCAATTGATCGGGAATGCATCATGGAGCGACACGTGGTCCTATTCATCCACTGTCAAAGGTTTTTCGTTGAACTAGGACCATTGGATGAGTGGGTACGTGGCAAGCAATCTTGTTGTCTAGAGACTTTGTACTCCAGAGGTACCTAGCCAAGAGTCTATGAAGTGTGAAAATCGATGAAGTCGCGAACGTCGAAATAAATCTCGGTCATTGGTAGGAAGAGGACGTGTGGTGGCAGATCCGAGAGTTCAGAGACTTGGCTCTTTGGGGGATTTTCATAGAGAGGAATTGATAAGCTTTGAATCCTAGAGATGTGAAGTAATAAGGACTGTGAATATATGGATCCACGTGGATAACTCCCAACCATATGATGGGAGGTTGACGTGGTTCACTGATGTCATCTCGAGTGACATGGACCTACAACTAAGGTGCCACGTGTCACCCAGATTTGGTCAATTCACCGACCCCTTATGCATGTTAGAGAATGACATGTGTCACCCCCTAATGAGGACACATGTCACCCCTTGACCCTCACCACATGTAAAATTTTGGTTCATGCCCGCCTGGCCAACATGGCTAGTGATGTGTCTGGAACTACGTGAGTCTGGATGATTTTGGGAGTTCGTAAGTTTGAACTAGTATAACTAAGGAGGGTGAAATGAGGATAATCAATCATCGAATGCTAAAATCCCAACGTCGATCATTGAAACATAAAAAATATAAAATGAAGACCACCGACTGTCGAAACGCCAAAATGTAGAACGTTCAATGTCGAATGTCGATCGTTGAATGGTTAAGGCCACGTGGCGAGATTCTGGGACTTTGGGGATTAGGAAAAAGGTGTGTTTTGTGTTGAATGTTGAAGCCCCCTCCTTAAAAGTAGGATCTCAATGGAGGACGTGGACCATTGATTTCCTTCGTTCTTCGACGATTTGGGAATTCAACAACACTGTTGGAACCCGTGAAGTCCGGGAGTTCCAAAGTGCTGAAACCTTTGCTAAGTAGACTCTTATCTCCCATTTTTTATCCCAAGGTCATGAGGAGGACCCCACTAGTTGGTTTAAGCACATATGGGAAGATGTGATCTTTGAGAGAGCAGAGTGAGAGGGTTTTTCTTAGTAAGGGACCAAAACTGAACCAAGGAAAAGTAAAAATTCGATGCCCCATTGATTTGAAGATATTGCAAGAAAATTCCAGGGGGTTGGGTGTGTTACAACTGACTTCTCCAGCACATGGAATTTTCCTGCAATATCTTCAAATCGATTGTTTACTTGTGCTCTCTTCTTTGCTACAGACTCCACAATCTTCATAGTGATGTGCTCCTTCAACAAATATTTAGACTCCAAGCTAATTTTTCCAATCTACCCCTTCGTTGCATCAATATCATTCAAAAAAAATTATGCCCCTTCCTATAATGGCTCCAATTTATTAGCATGACACTTTAAGTTGTAATTTTATGCCTCTCTGATTTTTAGGTCAGGTGATAATATTATCATGAGAGAAACTTCCTTCACATTCATTTCAAAAAAGGTTTTCTTAGAATTTTGTTTGAATTATAAGAAGAGTAAGAACTCATACCTTATTTTCCTTTTGAATTTCTAGCAAGGCAGATTATTCATTTATTGCCTATTTTTAGAGAAATCAAATGTTTGAAAAACGAGTGTCGACTTTTTTATTCAGCCTCACTCTTGTTCAACAAAATCTATTCTACAAGAGGATTAAAATGCAAAACGTTAGAAAATATTGTAGAATAGAGATGCTATGTGATACAAATGTTTTTATATTTCATTTCAATGATATCAAGCAATCATAAACTTATTGAAAATGCTTACAACATATGATCAAATGACTCAGGTAATTTACAAAAAGAAAAGAATAATTGAAAATTAAAATGCCAATGTCAATCCAATCTGATATATACAATGGAAATCTAAAATGTAACTACTACATGAAATGTTTTAAATAACGCCCATTGATAGGAGAGTCAAACATCTCATAGGCATAATCAAAATATCCAATTGTATAGTGGACCAGATCACTTGCATGCAAATGTCCTCAAAGAATAAGTCTGATCAGGTGTGTGCAAGAGAGGGATGTTACAATTTTAACAAATGTTCCATATAACTAAAAACATTTTGGCCGACAGAGGTTGTAGAAGAGGTATTTTTTCGGTGCTTTTATTGTCAAAATGCACTAATGCACCCTTACATAAAGCGCCCTAGTTCCTAACTAAAACTGAAATTCATCGACACATCCTTACAACAAAAAAATTGCTCAGTACATACATAAAACTAAAAATGCAATAGTGGGCCATTACATAAAATTCCCTAGTGCGTACATAAAATGAAAATGCACGGGTGCGCCATTACATAAAATATCCCAGTGCGTACATAAAATGAAAATGCACCAATGCACCATTACATAAAATGCCACAATTCATGCATAAAACAAAAAAGAACTAGTGTATTTATAATTATTATGCCCTATATTCCCATTTTGTTGTATGCATCTCCGATGTTGTTAGTTTTTATGCACCGTTTTTTTTTTTTTTTTTATGCAACACCGAGCCTTTCTAATTTTATGAACAAACCGGTGTGTTTTTATTACATGTCTGCATCAGTGCTTGTATAATTTGTATGTGTCAGTGCCTGTAATACCATGTGCATTGAAATGTACTAAAATTTTGAATATTTGAGGTTATATATTGGCATCATTCTTTGTTCTGAAGCACCGTTTTTTTTATTACATTTAAATCAATAGTGTGTTTATATTATTTAAAGTATTGTTTCTATTATTATATTTAGAGAACCGATGTATATTTATCACATACCCACCATAAAACTATAAAACAATATGTATTATTGCATGTTATATGCACTAGTGATTCAATATAATTAATATGCAATGATTCTTTAGTATGATCAATATGCATCGGTGAATATAACCGCTTAAAAATAACCTATTTCTATATTATTTCATGCACCATTTTTTTGAGTTCATAAGAATGTACCGATATGTATATATTTTAATTAATTGTCTTTTTACAAATTTTCAGTTAATCATCTCAAAATCAAACATTATATATATATATATATATATATATTACTTCATTTTGATATAATGATTGCATTAATTTGTTATCCAACATATTGCACCTTTGTTATTTTCAACATTGTAAATCATTCACATATTAATTAATCAACAACACAACATTTTACAACATTTGACAATGCAATAAAATAAGAAACCCATGGTCATACAAAATGGGACAACGTAAAGGTACGCAATAATCAAAATGGAACACACTTGTAATAGTTACACTTATTGGTAACATGTCGTCGTGCAATTGGGACATTATGTCCACTACATTAAGAAAAATCCCTTATTTTTATAGACAGATATTCTAAAACATACAACTTGCAGTAACATTCAATTATATTGATTGTCATTCATAACTTGAACTGGTGTCATTACTCGAGTTGCGTTCATCCCTCATTTCTTGATCACTTGTAGGCGATATTGTACTTTGGTTATTTAAACAATTTTTTTTCTTGCTTGACTTTTTTTTGACATTCCAATTATTCATGTTCCATCTACAAGGATAGAAATAAATTGTAATAAGTAAATATACATTTATATAGTAGAATATACATGATTGTGTAAATCAAAAAGTCTACCATAGAAATGAGTGATTCATAAAACATACACATGCTTTCAAATCTATTTCTTATGTTGTGTACCAAAATATCTTATGTTGACACCTCTCCATACTTTGTTTCCTGCATGCTTTATACGCCATGACAAAGCATACTCAATATACTCAATATAAAGGTTTCTTATTGTTCCATTAATTATAAAACAAGGGAAGTTAAACAACATAGCTACTTACAAATTGTTCAATTAAACCTTGATAATTTAACGTATACTCACAACCCTCACTAAACCTAATGTTGATCAATTGTTCAGTTGACTCTTCTTTGTATGTTAGCACCTATTGTAAGACATCCATGGGCAAAAGTAAATTAATTATTTAAGTATTAATATCCCA
This sequence comes from Picea engelmannii, assembly GCA_009831015.1. Taxonomy (NCBI): domain Eukaryota; kingdom Viridiplantae; phylum Streptophyta; class Pinopsida; order Pinales; family Pinaceae; genus Picea; species Picea engelmannii. The sequence goes on from ML800640.1 coordinate 508,525, forward strand.
ACAAATATGAAAACTTAAGTAACTTTAAAAATGTAAGTACTCACAAACTTTGCGATCTACCCCTTTCTTCCTTGTCGTCCCATCTTATGTGTTGATTGTGTTCCATTTTTCTTTTCTTTTATGCAACAAAACAATTGAAAATTAGTATTTCGTCTGAAAGTTAAATTCGATGTACATAAAAGAATAAATGAATGATCACATACCTCTGATGCGCATTGTTGTTGGGATGCATCCTCCTTTGATGCAATTATGTTAATTTATTTTACCATCTCCTTGTACACGTTTTTGGACATCCCTACCAACACGTATTGGCTTGCTCCTCATTTGTCGCTTGGAATTTTCATAATATTCTTGAAAAATGAGAAAGAACAACATTTTGTTTTAAATGGACATGAAAGTAAATATAGCAAAACAATTTAATTTGGTAATCATTGGAACATATTATAGAAAAAATATGTTTAGTAATAATACCTTTTAAATGATTATTTTTTTATTACAATTTTTTTTATTGCATGTCTTATGGGTCTTATTGACCATGGATCCAAAATCACTTATTGTAGTGTACATATAACATGATTCTTGAATTCATTGGATTAATATTTTTATTGTAAGTGAAAAGTACATCTAGATATTCTTTCCACTATATCCCTCAAATATATGTAAAACAATTTTCCCCTCTCATTAACTTCAAGCACCACTCTAGATGAAATGATGACCAATCTATCATCATCATTTAAGTCCTTAAGAATTTTTTCCCTCTTAGGAAGAATTTCCATTCCCTTACTATCGGTCCCTACATAACATTAAAAAAATGTGAAATTGAGTGTTTAAAACTTGTTAGTGATTAATGTTAATAAATTCATTTGTAGTAAAAAGTCAAAGAAAAACTTCATGTTGATTACCTTTGGATCCACCTATTTCCTCTCTTTGCGATGTTTCCATAAATATTTTATGCTATTTTTCACTTATATTGCAAACACTATTATCGATTTTCTTCAAGTTTTTTCTTTGCATGACATGCATTAACCAATACACACCATTAATTTAAACTTGAAAATATTTCAAATATATTAAATTGTTAATAAAACTTAAAGAAAATTTCTCCCTCTCTTGTTGGGATGAGCTACCATTGCATTCGTTTCAATAATATGTTTTCTTTGAACTTGTATCTGCCATCTTGTATAAAAAATATTAAGAATCATCAAAATTAAAAATGAAATTTTTATACAATCTATTATTTAGGTTCGCGCCATTAAACAAAACACCCTGGGGAATCAAACATATATATGCATCAATGCATACTATTATTCATTTCACACCGCTAACTTGTATGCATATGATACTAAAATCAATACCATTTATATTTTCAACCAATTGGTGCTTTTGACAGATATATGTACCCCGATGCACTTTTTTGTAAAGTGAGCACTGGGTTGCTACCTATGTAACGTGTGCCCCAGTGTGATTTTCCTATATAGTGTACATCACATACCACACAATTTGTTTTAATAAAGTCATTTCCAATGATAGAATTTTGGATCCGATGGAATGAGTGGTACCATTGCAATGGATATTGAATGCCCCCTATATAACTAAATAAACTCTATAGAATTATATTTCTTAAAAATCTAAACCCTATAAAAATCTATTGCTTAAAAAAAGAGGGGAACCAAAATAATCAACAAGAATTCTAGGGCTTCCAATACAAAAGGTAAATATGAAACCCTTTTATTTTTTATAACATGCATTGAAAATAGTTTGAATCAAATAGGGAAAGATTGAAATGATCAGTAGAATGAAATCATGTACTCAAAATTTATTCTCCGGGGATTTGTATGTTCCCTATGGATCCCTTCCAAAATTGGCTCTTCAAAAAAATCTACCCACTCTAAAGTATTTGTTGGTAAATCTCTCTTCCACAAATCTTCCCCCTAAATTCTACAAAAAATGAAATAACAAATCACGTTTTAATTTATAAACAAGTACATTTCGAAAAATAAAATTTCTGCTCTTTTTTTGCTGTGTTTTTTTACTGTATATATTGTACCAGTGTGCTGCAAAGTGCACTAGTACACTTTGTATGTAAAAACACTTAGTAAACTATATATTTAAAAATTTAAATTTGTCGTCAAATTAGTGCGCCACACACATTAATGCACCCTAGTGTGTATATATATAAAAACACATTGAGACCAAATTTATCGACAAAATAGAAATGCAAGCCTCCTTAATTAAAATTTATAGATATTTTCCTTTGTGGAGGATATAACAGAGGCCACGGTTCAGTGCATTTCGTAGTGTAGTACACTGGTGTGTTCTATATATACAGATGCACCAATGCATAAGAAAATAATTAAAAGCACCAATAGCTTTTAATATCAAATTCATGCCCGTATTGACGATGGTTCTGGATCAGATGCATGGAAAAGAAGGTTATAATATAAAATGGCCAATTCTTGAGATTCTATCTCATTCCATATCATTGCAAGTTTCTCAACTTCTTCCACATAGTTTGAAGTAAGTCTAGATTTTATTTATAATTCATTTATCTGATGGAATTTATGTCATGTATGCAAGTGCATTTGAATACTTGTTCATTGAATTTTTTAGGATCATAATTCGAGATTGAGTTTGGATGCACAAGATATTCCACCAGTCTAAAAATGACACAAGATATTATCAAGAGAAAGATACCTTAGAATTTTTTTTAATGAAAATGGATAATTGTTTTACCCTACCAATTGTAACATTCCATATTCTTTTTTTGAATATATCGTTCGAGTGCTAGGGTTCGAGTGCTAGGGTTCGGTGCTGGTGTGAGCAGTGTGGTACCATGGTGACGCTAGGGGGTGGGGCAGCTGCCCCCCCTCCCTCAAATTCGGTCGAAGATGCCTTTCCCAGGATGGTCAATAGCAGAGGAAAGAAGACCTCCCCTCCAGTGATTCTGAAATTCATTAAGAAGCTGGAGGAAATATCAGAAATCATTTTACCCGAAGATAATCCAATGAAGATCGCTTTGGCCCTGGCCCAAAAAGGGCTCGTGGGGTAGTTCATGGGCCTCTAGTCGTCTACCAAAACCACAGATGACTGGATCCAACGGAATTGGAGACCAAATATGGAACACGACGTTACCTGCTACCCGGTTGGAAGAGGGTTCTTTGTGTTTGAGTTCATCTCAGAAGAAGATTGGGATTTAATTTTCAGGAACGGCCCCTATTTTATGGGGACGCAGGGCCTCTATTTGAACAAATGGACACCTGACTTTAACCCATTGGTGGATACGCCTAAGGAAGTGCCAGTGTGGGTCAAACTACCAAACCTTCCGATGCACTGCTGGGATTTGGAATCATTGCAAAGGATAGGGAACGGAGTGGGTAGGTTCATCGACAAAGCTGACAACAAAGGATAGTACACCTATGCCAGAATTTGCGTGGAAGTCAATCTAGAGGCAGGGCTTCCTGAAGCAATAAATCTAACGGTCGGATCTTGGACTCACTATCAGAAACTTGATTATGAGCACCTACCATTCAAGTGTAGGAACTGTCAGGAGCACAGACACTTCCAAAGGAACTGTCCCAAGCTGCAAACCAATGGGAAAGAGGATGCAGAAGGCTGGCAGAAAGTGAAGAGAGGGAAAAACTCATACACTGCTAAAAGAAAGGACAAGAGGAACAAGGAACTAGCAAAGGACGGTAACCCCTCACAAAATGCTCAAGTAGCCCCAAAAGAGCAGCAAACCCCTATAATAGAACCAGAAGGAGAGGGAATCCAAATGCCTTTGGCCCCAGATGCACCAATCTCGCCCTCCAAGAGGCTCAATCCAAATAAAGAGAATATCAGCGTGAATACGAATACAGATGTGGAAAACCTGGAAGAGGAAGATACAGAAGTAAGCAGCCCGAAAGGATCACCTGATCAGCCAAAGAGAGGAAGGAAGACTGAGAAGAAACGAAGGGAAGAGAAATCCTATAAGGAAGTAGCTCAGGGCACACAATACACAATCCTAGAGATGGTGAATACCAGGTCGGGGGAGAAACTGAGGAAGACACCGAAAGGTGGGCTCCCTCTCCATCCAGGCAAATAATGCAATACGTCTCCTGGAACTTTAGAGGGCTTGGAAGAAAACTGAAAGAAGAAGCCTTGAGGGATTTAGTAAGTCTTGTGAGACCAGAAGTCCTCCTAATCCAGTAGACGAAATTGGAGGAGGAATAACTCTAAAGAGTAAGCAACAAATTCTGGAAGAAAGGCCCTGGAAGGGCAGTAAGCACTAGAGGAGCCTCGGGGGGATTGGCAACACTATGGGATTCCACCAAACTGGAGTTAGTCGAAGAGGCAGGAACCACCCATTGGTTATTTACCAAGTTGTACCACAAAGGCTCTGGACATCTGGTAAGTCTCTTTAACCTGTATGTCCCTGTTTCAGTCAATGAGAAGAAAGAACGCTGGGATTCTTTAAAATTGTTTCTTAATAGGCAAAACACCGAGAATCTAGTCGTGGCAGGGGATCTAAATGTCACCCTTTTGCTGGTCGAGAAGAAAGGAGGTTATATTGTACGGGACCCTTCTAGAGAATGGGTAGAAGACCTGATGTCAGAATGGGAATTGGAAGATATTCCTCCAACCAACGGTAAATTCACTTGGACCAATAAAATATTAGGACCAGGCCACATAGCAGTCAGGCTTGACTGTTTCCTTATCCAGTCCTCTTTCCTTACCATTGGACTAATGGCCTCCTCCAAAATTCTACCTCATTACACCTCTGACCATAAACCCATTTCCCTTTCCCTTTTTCCTAGCACTGAACTAGGCCCCATTCCGTTCAGATTCAGCCCTCTATGGACAGGTCAAGATGACTTCCTCAACCTGGTTCATTTCTCCTGGAATGTTCCTATCACTGGCTCCCCCTTTTTCGTATGGGAAGAGAAGCTTAGAAGACTCAAATTTAATATAAAAATGTGGGCCAGGAAGCTAGGCTCCCCCTTGGACAAAAGGAAAAGAGTGCAGGAAAACTTGGAAAGACATCAATTGGTTATGGAAGAATCCCAGGTCACCCAGGAACTCCTTAATTGGGAATCCGAAATCCAAAGTCAGTATCATAAAAGTTGTAGGGAAGAAGAAATCTACTGGAGAATTAAATCAATGGCTTTATGGCTCCAAGATGGGGACAAGAATACAACCTTCTTCCACAAGAAAACTCAAGAAAGGATAAACTACAACTCCATCAGTGAGATTCAATGGCAAGACCAAGTTTTCAAAGACTCCCAAAGCATAAAGGAGGCGGCTCATTCCTATTTCAAAAAACTTTATTCAGCTCCCGATATGGAGGACGTGGATTCGTACTCCTATCCGTTAACAGAAGTTCCAGCTTTAGTTACCGAAGAAGAGAATTGGATGATTAACAGGCCAGTCAGTGTTAATGAAATCAGGAAAGCGGTCTTCAGTATGAATCCAGATAAGGCGCCTGGGCCAGACGGTTTCACAGCTCGCTTCTATATTCTCTGTTGGGATATCATCAAAAAGGACTTATGTAGAATGGTCACAAAATCCTAGAACTGTAATAAGTTGGGCGGCAACACAAACTCATCCTTCTTATCCCTCATACCAAAAGAAAAAGGGGCTAAAAGCTTCAATAGATTTAGACCGATTTCCCTTTGTAACACGGGGTACAAAATCATCACCAAAATAATGGCTAGCAGGCTCAAAAGAATTCTGCCAAATTTGATCCCCGAAAATCAAGGTGGGTTTGTAAAAGGGAGACAAATTCTAGACAACATTATTTTAGTTCAAGAAGCCATCCATACCAGCTGCAAAAAAAAGAAGAAGGAATGGTATTCAAGCTGGATCTAGCCAATGCCTTCGACAGGGTCAGACATGACTTTTTGTTCGTAGTCATGAGAAATTTTGTATTTAATCAGAAGTTCATTGGGTGGGTTAAGGCCTGTATCACAGCTCCTTGGATCGCCCCTCTGATAAATGGTCGACCTACCAAATTTTTTCAGGCTTCAAGGGGGCTGAGGCAAGGATGCCCACTCTCCCCGGTGCTCTATGTCTTGCAAGCCTCGGTGCTAAGTTTCCAACCGCGGAGCTGCCTTCAAAATAGATCACTACCAGGCATTAGAGTAGTCCCCTCCATCAAGGAGGTCAGCCACGCTCAGTTTGCAGATGACACCCTCTTATTGGGTGATGCCAATATTAAAACAACAAGGAACTTCAAGACAGAACTCAATCTCTACAAAGCCTGCTCGGGAAGCGAAATTAATTACCACAAGAGTAAGATTTTCAGCTGGAACTGTAACCCTCGTGAACTGCTGCAAATAGGGAGTATCCTTGAAATGGAAGGCATAACAACCTGGGAAAAATTTATCTATATGGGGATCCCTATATTCAAAGCCCAAACTAAGGTTGTGCATTGGCTTTCCTTGGTTGATAAACTCACAAACAAGATTCAAGCGTGGGGAGCAAATTGGCCTAACAAAGCAGGTAAGTTGGTGTTGATGAACTTGGTCATTACCAACCTTCCTATCTATCACTGTTCGGTGCTTCTCGCCCCCAAAAATATAACAAACAAAATTGATGATTTACTCCAGAGATTTATCTGGGAAGGAGGTAAGAACTGTGAGAGGAAACTCCACCTAGTCAATTGGGACAAGGTCAAGAAGCCAAAATTGGAAGGGGGTCTTAGTATAAGAGACGTGGCTGTTCATAACCTCACTATGGGAGGCAAGCTGCTTTGGCGAATGATTACCGGGAAAAGATCCTGGAGCAAACAAATACTCAGGAAAAAATATTTCATAGGCGATAGGGAACGATGTCTAGAGAGACCCCCAAAAGTGCAGAAGGGCTCCCTGATCTTCAACTTGTGCCAGAAGGCCCTGCCTTCTTTTCAGCCAAATCTCACCTGGATCCTAGGGAATGGATCAAAAATTCAGATCCGGGAGAACTCCATTCTTGGAGATCAACCCCTCATTGGGTTAAGAGGAACAAAGAACATCGGCGACTGGCTCTTGGCCAATAATTGCAGAACACTTTGGGACATCTCCCTCTGGGAGAATGATGACAAACAATCCTGGAAAGGCTGGAACCTAGGGAACTATCCAGATGAGCTCCAATAAGAAGCAGTGATTCTTTTAGATTTTCTTCAAGGGAAGGCACCAATTAGTGCCAGATCCAAAGATAAACGAGGCTGGGGATCATATTCAGGGTTATACACAGCAGCAGTGGGTTATAAGGAAGCTCTTGACATTCCTTGGGTCCCTCCCAACCCAGGTCCGTGGAAAGCACTTTGGAACTTTCACTCAATTCCCAAATTTGACCTCTTTGCTTGGACCTTGATCCACAACAACATTTTAACTTTTGATAATCTTAAGAGGAGAGGATGGGAAGGGCCCTCTCGCTGACCTCTGTGTTTCTAGGAAGAAGAAACCACTGCGCACCTTCTTTTCTCTTGTGGGTTTTCCAAAGAATCTTGGGGCCTGCTAATAGGTTCAGCCTCCTCTAATCTTCCCACCTCGACCTCAGAGCTCCTAAGTAGATGGTTGTCGCTATCCCCGTTTGATCTGAGCAAGAAGCACCTCCTTAAAACCATCTGGATGTGGATCCCCAAATTTATATGCTGGAAGATCTGGTTGGAGAGGAACAATAGAGTTTTTAAAGATGAAAGAAGACTTCCTGCCCAGGTGGCCATTAAAGCCAGGACTATGATTTCAGAAGATTTAAATGTGAAGACCTCTATCCGAAACTTGTTTTCTCTCTCGAAGGAAGAAGGAAGGTGGCTCAAGGAATTCACCCAAGGCCATTCTGATGCCAAACAAATTAAACCTTTGCCAAAAAGGAACTGGGAGATAAGGCTGGAAGAACATGAATTTATGAAGTGGAGATCGTCGCTTGAGGAGTGGTGTCTATTCTTCGATGGGGCCTCCAAGGGAAACCCCGGTCAGGCTGGGGGAGGGGGAGTAATCCTCTCTCCCTCCGGCAATATTCACAGGTCATACGCATGGGGCTTAGGCTATGCCTCCAATAACCAAGTGAAATTCCTTGCAATTTGGCAAGGTCTCACACAGGTGTTAAAGCTGGGAATCCAGAAAATCATGATATTTGGAGATTCTAAATAGGTAGTTGATGCATTAAACACAAAAAATATCCCTAAGAATATAAATCTGGCTCAACTGTACCAAAAAAATCTCCTTCTCTTGGCGTAGCTCAAGGAATACAAATTGTATCATGTGATGAGATATCTGAATGGACAGGCCGATAAGGAAGCAAACTTTGGTACCCTCCTAGGTAAAGGTCACCTGAAGGTTAATGGGGAAGCATCCCATCATATCATTCCCTAAGCCATTAGACAATCACGATAGGGCTCTTCACGTGGGAAAGGTGACTGTCCTGAAAGACATCAAATCCAACAAAGCTCCGGTCGGACGAGCGAAATCTCAGAAAAGAGATTTGAACTCAGGATTTGGCTGTGGGGGTTCATGAGAAGGGGAAGGCGACTTCGATTTATGGAGGCTGGCCCTGGTGCAAACCCTCATCTCTGGAAACAACTGCACGATCTCCCTGTGCACAAAGGAAACAAGATTCTCAGAAGCAACAAATATGGAGTCGGCCTCTAAGCCAACTCTCACTCCGAAGGAAAGAATTGAGCTGATCAGAGAAGAATTGGAAAGTATCAAAGCCTCCATGAACCAGCGGAAGTGGGAAATTCTTAATATGGAAATGCAGGAAATAAAGGATGATCTATCAGATCAAATCCAGACCGAGCTGAAGGATGCGGCCAATCTTATGGGAGACCTGGGGAAGCGACTTTGCAAACTGGAACATCAAGTGGAAGAGATCACTAAGGCTTAAGAAAGATATCGGAGGTGACTGCTGAGGCAGCCTCCAAAGTTGGGTAGCCTCTCGGTGGAGGGCCTGTACCACTTGCCCCAGTATTTTAAGGTTCTCCAGCAAGTATTTTGTATCGGTAGTTGTAGTTCAAGCTCTCAGTAATTGGGCTTTGTATCGGCATTTAGAATCTATGTTTAAGAAAGGATATGTACTCAGGATAGTAGTGTGTAACAGAGCAGCAACTCTGATTTTGAATTGTAAGGGTTGGCAACCCTCTCTGCCACTTACTAAATAAAGCTTCATAATCGTTTCTATTAAAAAAAAAACATTCCATATTCTAGTAACCTACAACCTGGGTCAATGTTATTACACCGTGAATTGGATATATTTTATGACATGCTAGTGGTATGTGGTTTTTCAAAATGTGAAGGGTTGAAGAAAAACCCTCAACGTGTCACATTGTCTCATTATATTAATGATTGACTACCCAATTTTGGTGGTCTAATACCTCCCACTGCAGTCAAGAATCCAATAGGTGATATAGAAAAGATAAATAGGAACACTTCCATATGCTCCTTTTTTGAAATGTTAGAAGTCAAATCAACTACGTTTCATCCTAAATTTTCCAACCCCTCTCCTTTTTTTGATTCAATATAAATTTCTTATAGTGGGCAAAAGTATGTTATCAATACTAATCAAAACATCTCTACTAAGAGATCCAAAAAGTTGTATGAGCTAAGATAAAAAAAAAATGTCCAACTATACACCAAAGTTTTTTCAGTTTCTGGAAGGTAACAATGAATTCCCTCTTCCTATCCATCTGCAAACTAAATACCAAACCTATTGCAATCGAGCTTTGTAAGGCACTTGGTTATCTTCCATGCATGTGCTCGATGTTGAAACAAAATTATATTTTTGTGGTAATAGTAATATGATTTCCAAATATAAAATAGATGTTGCAAATATTAGGTTGTTTATCCTTTATCATGCATCTATTCCTTGCAAACAATCAATGTCACTTATGCCATTTTTTGGTCCTCTTTATAGTCCGTTTGATTACTTGAATATTGTTAAAAACAAACATAGCATTTCCATGTATAGTATGTGCATGAATGGTTGTGCTTCTAGAAACTTTAACATGAAAAACCTATTATATATCAATGGTCATCCACAAACTCATGGGAACATCATAGGGTTCATAAATAGTTGCAGGTCCTCATTATTTAGTGCAAATTGTTCCTTTAAAGAACACTCCAATGACAAAGAGTTCTTTATGAAAAGGAAGGCATCCAGATTTGTTGTTGTGCACGAAAAACATAGTTTGTCTCCTGGTGATGATTTTTTAATAAACTAGAAATTTTGTAGACCACCAATCGCTCATAAAAAATGCCTTGCATTGGTTCTACCTTTAGACATCCCCTTGGGGGCGTAAGAAAAAGACGATTGAGTAATTGTAATATTGGATTTTCAATGGAACTATTCTAAATGTATTGTTTAATTCAACATTTGTTTTATAAAGTGGTTGGTTGCATGTTATAAACATTACATCAAAGATGGGGACCAATCTCCCTATAACATCTACACATGGACTTTTGTTTGTTTTATTTATTGATTTTTCTTAATATTTTTTATATTTTTAAGTCTTAATACAAAATTAATTTAATTTTATATTCTTTTAGCCTTAACAAATTAATTAATTTTTTCACTAACAAAATCAAATACTTACATTTCCTTATAAGAAGATTCATAAAGTTGGTGGTAGAGTGAAAAATCATAAAGTTATTTAAATCAAATTGTGTAGATCAAAATTCATTATTATTAATGATTTCATTTTCATATTTAATAATTATATATATTTTTAAATTCATTATTATTAATGATTTTATTTTCATATTTAATAAGTATGATAATTTTTTAAAACGTAACAATTATAAATTTAATTATGAACAATTGTTATAACGTTATCAATAAAATAAATGAGAAAATAACATTTCATAAGAGTACTTTTTCTTTGTAAACATGTTCAATCAATAGATTGTATCTTGTTAGAAATTAAAAAATTAACCTTGAAGAAGAATTAAACATTATATGGTATTAATTTTTATAATCTTTTTTCAATTACAATCCAAAATAATTGATTTCATAAAAAAAGAGTTAAACATTATTTGGCAACTCTAAATTCTAACATTATGCATCTTAAATATAATTTAAAAACAAAGAAATCATTAGCATACTTATAATACATCTTCTAAATCAAACAACAACAACATCAACATGATTTGGAAAAATACAATATACATGTGTGTTATACTTTTTACAGTGCACCGGTGAGATTGAAAGTACCCCGGTGCAGTTGTTACATAAAAATGCACCAATAAAAAATTAATTGAGAAAGTACGTATGCAAACTTCCAAAATTAAAGTTTTGTGAAGGTTGTACTTTGTATAGGAAATAACTCGTCTATTCCTCTCATGTGTTAGCACATGGAATCAATCCTCTACCACCTCCTCAGTGATTTTCCTTGCATATCCTCCTCCATGGACCACTCGAATTCCTCCAAGATATCATCCTCTTCAGTCTTGTAGCCATAATATGAACTAGATTCAGTTCACTTGTAAATCATATACGTACACATCCTCTTCTTTGCCTCAAGGGGGATTATCAAATCCCTCTTTGAGGATGGGGAGGAATTTCATTGCCCCAAAGTATTTGTAACCAAGGCCCTTTCCAATGGCACCATGAACATCAAATATTTTCCCTTCCAACTCCATCATCTTGGCCCCTAATTTGGAATACTTAGGAATGCAAAGCTCTATGATCGAATATTCCCAGTGCCCCATTAATTTGTTCAACAAGAAAGGACCATGGTGGATTTCTTAATTATAATATTGTGTAAACTTGAAGAATGACCTAGGTTCCATATTTTATATTTAATAGAATTTAAGAAGCACATTTGGAAAAACAATCGATGATCCATAAGATTTATCAGCGTGCCTTATTGTTAAATATTAATCATTTCCTTGATCTTATCCTACTCCTCCACAAAATCCTCATTCATGTACTTAATAAAAATTTGATGCCTCTTCTTCTCCACAACCATGCAATCAATCACTTTCTCATCCAGAAGGGGAACATAGGAAAAAAACTCTCACTCTCTCTATTGCTAGTTTTCCATGTCCTTCTCTCCTATTTATTCCCCCTGTTATGGAGAAAATATCAACAATGCTATGGAAACATCTCCCTACTGATTCTATATAGATAATTGGGCTAGAATTCTAATGGTTCTCCCTAGATCTAAGTGAATTCATTTACTTTTATTCAAGAAGGGTGGTGAACATACCTTTCAATCGATGGTTTTCATCATGTATCTGACTGATGCAACTCCTGAGATCCATCTCCATCTCCTGCAATCTACTTCCTGCACATAAGGAGAAAATAAATTTCATTTTCTTTCTCTTCTAGTGTTAGGAAATTCAAATCTAATAGATATATATTTATCTATGTAGCATGAGACTAGATCTAAACATTTGTAAATAGGATACAAACATATTTAGGGGAAACCAATGATCTTGTTATCAGAAAAATCGGTAAGTGCAGAGAAAAACAGATCTCTCTAGTTTCACCCCAAAACTAGAACAAAACAAGACAGAATATAAAACTTTATCTAAGTTTTAATCATCAAGCATACTAACTAACAAGAGATAAATGACATGCCTTTTAAATGTCATTTTTCCTCGCTAGTGTCATCCTCGCTCCGTTCCAAGTGTTATGGGATGTTGAACCTATAAAAAGACATAAGCCAATGAAGTGAAAGAAACAATGCATACTCAACAAAACCTATGTATGTGATCAAGGAGTCATAAAATAAAATAAGACCAATTTTATGGGAAAGAAATATATCATTGTATTAAAGATATGAAAAGGAGAATACAATCGAAGCCTTGATGTTGTAAGGTCCCTTCCAATAGTCCCTTGCTTCCCACACACTTGTGATCCACGGATTATGTGACTGTAGATCTAATAGCTACTCACAATTACTATTCAATCAAGATATAGACAAATTTTCCAAGCTAATTTCCCAAGCTACAAAACAACTAAATCCAAGCTACCAAGCCCAAGCTAGCTTTCTCCATGAGATCTCCTCTCCTTTTAGAATATGAAGAGGATAATGTGAGGAGGTTAGGATGATCCCACTAATTCAAAAAAGAGAGTAAGATCCAAGCCAATCAGAGGCCACCTCACCATAGAAGTTTCTCCTTCTAGAAGCATCTCTCAGGTAAAGTTCTTCTCCCTTCTTTCCTCAGGAATTTAGGCCACTGATCCCTCTAAAGACAACATATAGGTTTAAATCATTAATGGTCATAAGGGTGATGAAAATAATGTGTAATAGGGATCCCCCCAAAGTATGAAGTTAGAACAAAGTGATGGCTAGAATACTTTGTCGAGTGTGTGTACGGAACAAGGAACACGTCGGTCGGGAACCTGCCAACAAAGAAGGAAATACAATACAATAATATATCATCACTGAGGTAGGAATTCCCATACTCATAATACAAATGACTCAAAGCATAAATGCTGACATGCAGAGATCCATGTCAAGTAATACAGGTCGTGGCTACCAAACATACACTGTGGATCCATGCCATTATGAATCAAATCTGAACATAGCCACCAAAAATACATTGTGGATCTATGTGTTAAAGATTCAAATTTGAACATTTCCATGAGACATACATAGTGGATCTATGTGTCAATATAAATCATGAATACTCCATCACAACCTGGATCAGAATGATTTTATCCAGGGTCTTCAATTCCATCGTCTCTAAGTACAAATCTAGCCATGCGAATACATGTGTTGAAGTCGACCATGGTAGAAACCACTTGATTACTGGTCATTAATGAATATCGTTAACAAGTGCAAGGAAATCACCATTAATGTCAATGAATCCCAAGGTACACTAGTACAATCCAACAGGTTTGAATTAATGAGCTGAAGTCGAACACTCGGCGGAATCTCTCAATCAGGGGTCAATAATGAAAACCCATTATCGAAAGTGAGGAAACCTGCCATTGAGGCATGCAAGTTCCAAGGTACCAATTAGTTTCTAAGAATAATTCTTGGATAATGAGTTGAAGTCGATAGAAAAAGACTCGTCACAAGAGGGCCTTAATGTATCCCCCATCAATGACACGAAACGGGTAAAAATATTTGAGGTAAATCAAAGTAACAAGTGATTTAGGATTGAATCAGGGATGGTCGATGCAATAGAAGTATTAAGGAGTGTAGAAATGGTTGATACAATAGAAGGCTTTCACTGTTGAACTTCTCTTTGAACATATTGATGACACGACAATTGTCTTGGAAACACTGACTCAACAACAGGGATCACAGACCAATTTGTAATCTTATAAAGGAGTATGATCAAGAGACGAGCAGATTTTCCAACCTAGACACAAAGAAAGTGAAAGGGTGTCATGTTCAAAAATGACTCTTCCATAGAATACAGGTTTAGATACATTTCTTTCCCAAATTTTCCCTCACCATTTCTAGCGAGTACCTCTTTATTTTTACACAAGCTTGAGGAGGATAACATATGCTTGAATTGTAAGCTCATCCTTCGGATGAGTCCCTCAGAGTATTTTTAACGAACCCTAGGAAGGAGTGGTTTGGTCCCATATGGGTCTTTCGATGTTTGTTTTACAAGTCCAAAGAAAGTAAACTCAGTGGTTTTTCATATTTACAGATTCTGAAAAATACTTAAAGAAAACTCCAAAATGTCATTTTTTGTAAGCTAGTCTGACAAGACCAAAAAGGAGATAAACTACCGCTCAACGGAATTTTTCTTCAAATACTTTAACGAGCGTGAAAATAACAAGATCGCTTGGCATTCATTTCATGTTTATAGAGTCTGAAAAGAGCTTAAAGGGAACTCCAAGGGGTTCCTTTTTCGTGTAACCTTTACGAGTCTGAAAAAGTGATAAAATTTTACTCGGTTACATTTTCATTGATTTACAAGCACAAGAAAGAACAAAGACTAAGCTCGGGATTGTTTTCATTTTTACTCAAGCTTAAAACAAAAAAAAATTATGCTTGGGATGGATTTTATTTTTACACAAGCTTAAAACTAAACAAAACTATGCTTGGTCCTCGTTTCATTTTTACACAAGCTTGAACCAGAGGAAACTATGCTTGAGGTAGGTGGTTTTATTTTCACACAAGCTTGAACCATAGAAAACTATGCTTGAGACTTCCCAACGCACTATCCAGGGATGGTTAGTACTTAGACCCCAGCTTAAGAAGCTAGCGGTTTAATTTCAACATGAATTCTAGAGGCTAAAAGCATTTCCACCCAAGATTAGTTTCACCTAGCAACACAGGAGGATGAAAATAAGTTTCAAATACTATACGTAACGAAGTTCTTGACTCAATCGAAGAGGGGGGAAACTATTTCATTTTTTAACAAGCTTGACACAAGAACAAGAACTATGATTGCGAATCCAGGTTTAATCCTCAGACCTTTGTTTCATTTTTTAATGAGTTTGACACAAAAAACAAGAACTATGCTTGTAAGTTATGTTTCATTTTTTAACGATGTTACTACATAAACGTGAAAACTATCATCATAGCTAGTTTCATTTTTTAATGAGCTTGAAATTAGAAAACTATGCTCAAAGCTGGTTTCATTTTTTAATGAGCTTCAAATCAGAAAACCATGCTCATAGCTGGTTTCATTTTTTAATGAGATTGAAATAAGAAAACCATGCTCAAAGTTGGTTTCATTTTTTAATGAGATTGAAATAAAAAAACCATGCTCAAAGATGGTTTCATTTTTTAATGATCTTGAAATCAGAAAACCATGCTCAAATCTCTCTTCTTGATCATGGATTCCAAGAGAAAGATGCTCTAGAAGGAAACCATGTCAACAGAAAAAACTCAGTGATGGCTTCCAAGAGATCTTCACTTGAAGGAAGAAAAACACTCTGGAAAGACACCACATCGAGTTTCATGATGGGGGTAAGGATATCAAGCTCCAATAGCCCTACCAAAGAGATCACCATGTCGACTACTGGATCCAATTCATAATATATTGATCTTATGGTGAGAAGTTCATCTACATCAGCAGTTGAAGGCATGGGAGACAATGCCACATAATTGACCTCTGGTAAGGGTGATACAAACTACATATACAAACCATCTAGGGAGGTCATTGAGTTGTTGGTCAAGTCAGGGCCAACAAACAAAAGTTGATTAATAGTCACAACTCTTCCATCATGAGGGAAATATATCACATGAAAAAAAGTGGACACGATAGCTTTCATGGCATATAAATAATCTCTCCCAAAGAGTAAATCAAAAACCAAGGGGTATTGAACTACCATAACATCAATAAAGATAGTTTTCCCTCCCAAAGTTATGGGAAACTGAGGAAGGATCCCTAAAGGGTGATTGGTTCTTCTATTAAAAGATAACAGAGTCTGTTTAACCGACACAAGCTTAGGATAACCCAAAGCTTTCTAGGCAATAGAGGACAAAATACTAATGGATGAACCTTCATCTATCAGTGTATGAGGAACATCCCGACCACAAACCTGTACCGTGATCTTGAAAGGAATGTGAGAGGGAAGATGAGGTCCAGTTATCACACCCCAATAAAAAAGGATGGCCTCATTACTTGGAGGGATTTCCACAGGAGAAGGAGGAATACCATTCAACATGGTAGATTCTGTATCAAAGAGAAAAACATGGTGGTATCGGGTTTACTCTCTAGCGGGACACTAGGATCAACCTATGATGGGATCAGATCGACCACTTGCATTTCATTCTACAAGGGGAGAATGGGGTCGATGGGTGGAAACATATCAACTGCTTGGGTTTCACTCTCTAACGAAAGAGTGGGATCGACCGAGGATAAAATTGGATCAACCACTTGGTTAACTGGTTCAACTACGGACGTGACCAGATTGACTATCCGATCAACCGAACTGACCGATGAAGGGACCGGATTGATCATTCCATCAACTACAGGTGGGTCGAGAGTAAGCTTGTGATAAGAAGTTGGAAGTTGAGACAAGGAAACAACCATGTCTTCCAATAATTTTGAGGCTTCGTCCATATGAGGGAAAAGGTGAGTTTGATGACTCCCTCTACATAACATACATGAAAACTTGACTCTACTTTTCTTCTTCCCAATGGTATCTTGACTAGTTTATGGGAGGTCATCAACATGATGTTCAGAGGCTGACGACATGGGTTGGCGAGGGTGTGTAGACCTTGCTTCTATAACCTTGGATAGACATGGGAAATCCTTAAGAATATGGATACCCTTACAAATATTGCAAGGGTACTTGGGCTTATGGGTCGATTGGGTTATTTTGGGATCATCAATACTCCCAACAAAATTATCAGTAACTGGTTGTTGTCCAACATGTCTAGCAGTGGTTGGAAGTTTAGACCCTTGCTTATTATTCTTCTTCTTCTTAATCTTCCTTTTCTTCTTCTTCTTATCCACCATGTTACTATCTTTATATATTTCACTTGACGAAGAAGATGGAACAGAAGAAGACCTTGCAAGTGAAGAAGGTGAAGGAGATATTACTGGTAAAGAAGGTGAAGTATCAGCATGAGTTTGATTTTCTCGGGGGGGGGGGGAGTTCTTATAACTGAAGCACTTGCTTCATTCAGGATTACTTGAGTGAAAAACAGCCATACCAATAATCCAATTGTGAGACTTGGAAGGATCAAAGTAGCGATGTGAGGATGACCAATGTTTCTGTAAGAAGGAAAAAAAAAACTCCTCTAAAAATGGGTTCCTTCATTGGTCATTCTGGGAACTGATGCCATTAAATAAAGATTCAACCTAGAGTCTATTAGGGAAAACAAAAAACACACGCTAAAAATCTAGGAAGCAAGCAAACAAATAAAACCTTCTCACAATGAACACACTAGTTGGTTATGAAATCCATTGTTGCGAGAACAATGTAAGAAGGGGATGAGATAGAGTGGGTGGAAAAGTTACGTTGACGACCTGCTTAACAACCTTACACCCCGGTGCAAGCTCCCACACATAATTGTGGGTATACCCTCCAAGGATCCTGAGTGAGTTTGACCAACATTGATTCCAGGTACCGTGAAGACTTGCCCCTCCACAGTCACCTCATGTAAAGACCCTAAAGAGATAGGCCACTAAGGTTTCCAATTACAACAATGATGGATGGGGAAATAGTCAACAGTCTGATCCACATGCAAAGGTAGGGTATCTAAGCCCAAAATCAACTCAAGAAGGTCCCCACAGGATTTTCTTCTCAACTGACCCCCAATAATATGCACAATATCTACACTAAGACCAACAAAGCAGGGTGAGTAACTCTTCCATTCTTAATGCAACCTCAAGTTTGACCCTTGTGTTAGAAAGTTTTCCCACGACAAAATGTAGCAAGTGGATTTAACTCTCCCTATCACAAGATATTATGTTTGTTTGTAGCTATGGAAAGTTATCTTTCACACCTATTCCAAAGAATTACAACTAATCTAATGTAGGTTTTCTACCAGAAAATACAAAAATGTCTAATCAAATTTTATAAGAGCTTTATTTTTAAGGATGTTGTTACTCAAGAGGAAAATGGCGTGGACTAAATGATGTTTTGACCGACTCTAAACAATGAAAA
>ML800640.1:527116-540340 GCA_009831015.1 Picea engelmannii
CAAACAATCAATGTCACTTATGCCATTTTTTGGTCCTCTTTATAGTCCGTTTGATTACTTGAATATTGTTAAAAACAAACATAGCATTTCCATGTATAGTATGTGCATGAATGGTTGTGCTTCTAGAAACTTTAACATGAAAAACCTATTATATATCAATGGTCATCCACAAACTCATGGGAACATCATAGGGTTCATAAATAGTTGCAGGTCCTCATTATTTAGTGCAAATTGTTCCTTTAAAGAACACTCCAATGACAAAGAGTTCTTTATGAAAAGGAAGGCATCCAGATTTGTTGTTGTGCACGAAAAACATAGTTTGTCTCCTGGTGATGATTTTTTAATAAACTAGAAATTTTGTAGACCACCAATCGCTCATAAAAAATGCCTTGCATTGGTTCTACCTTTAGACATCCCCTTGGGGGCGTAAGAAAAAGACGATTGAGTAATTGTAATATTGGATTTTCAATGGAACTATTCTAAATGTATTGTTTAATTCAACATTTGTTTTATAAAGTGGTTGGTTGCATGTTATAAACATTACATCAAAGATGGGGACCAATCTCCCTATAACATCTACACATGGACTTTTGTTTGTTTTATTTATTGATTTTTCTTAATATTTTTTATATTTTTAAGTCTTAATACAAAATTAATTTAATTTTATATTCTTTTAGCCTTAACAAATTAATTAATTTTTTCACTAACAAAATCAAATACTTACATTTCCTTATAAGAAGATTCATAAAGTTGGTGGTAGAGTGAAAAATCATAAAGTTATTTAAATCAAATTGTGTAGATCAAAATTCATTATTATTAATGATTTCATTTTCATATTTAATAATTATATATATTTTTAAATTCATTATTATTAATGATTTTATTTTCATATTTAATAAGTATGATAATTTTTTAAAACGTAACAATTATAAATTTAATTATGAACAATTGTTATAACGTTATCAATAAAATAAATGAGAAAATAACATTTCATAAGAGTACTTTTTCTTTGTAAACATGTTCAATCAATAGATTGTATCTTGTTAGAAATTAAAAAATTAACCTTGAAGAAGAATTAAACATTATATGGTATTAATTTTTATAATCTTTTTTCAATTACAATCCAAAATAATTGATTTCATAAAAAAAGAGTTAAACATTATTTGGCAACTCTAAATTCTAACATTATGCATCTTAAATATAATTTAAAAACAAAGAAATCATTAGCATACTTATAATACATCTTCTAAATCAAACAACAACAACATCAACATGATTTGGAAAAATACAATATACATGTGTGTTATACTTTTTACAGTGCACCGGTGAGATTGAAAGTACCCCGGTGCAGTTGTTACATAAAAATGCACCAATAAAAAATTAATTGAGAAAGTACGTATGCAAACTTCCAAAATTAAAGTTTTGTGAAGGTTGTACTTTGTATAGGAAATAACTCGTCTATTCCTCTCATGTGTTAGCACATGGAATCAATCCTCTACCACCTCCTCAGTGATTTTCCTTGCATATCCTCCTCCATGGACCACTCGAATTCCTCCAAGATATCATCCTCTTCAGTCTTGTAGCCATAATATGAACTAGATTCAGTTCACTTGTAAATCATATACGTACACATCCTCTTCTTTGCCTCAAGGGGGATTATCAAATCCCTCTTTGAGGATGGGGAGGAATTTCATTGCCCCAAAGTATTTGTAACCAAGGCCCTTTCCAATGGCACCATGAACATCAAATATTTTCCCTTCCAACTCCATCATCTTGGCCCCTAATTTGGAATACTTAGGAATGCAAAGCTCTATGATCGAATATTCCCAGTGCCCCATTAATTTGTTCAACAAGAAAGGACCATGGTGGATTTCTTAATTATAATATTGTGTAAACTTGAAGAATGACCTAGGTTCCATATTTTATATTTAATAGAATTTAAGAAGCACATTTGGAAAAACAATCGATGATCCATAAGATTTATCAGCGTGCCTTATTGTTAAATATTAATCATTTCCTTGATCTTATCCTACTCCTCCACAAAATCCTCATTCATGTACTTAATAAAAATTTGATGCCTCTTCTTCTCCACAACCATGCAATCAATCACTTTCTCATCCAGAAGGGGAACATAGGAAAAAAACTCTCACTCTCTCTATTGCTAGTTTTCCATGTCCTTCTCTCCTATTTATTCCCCCTGTTATGGAGAAAATATCAACAATGCTATGGAAACATCTCCCTACTGATTCTATATAGATAATTGGGCTAGAATTCTAATGGTTCTCCCTAGATCTAAGTGAATTCATTTACTTTTATTCAAGAAGGGTGGTGAACATACCTTTCAATCGATGGTTTTCATCATGTATCTGACTGATGCAACTCCTGAGATCCATCTCCATCTCCTGCAATCTACTTCCTGCACATAAGGAGAAAATAAATTTCATTTTCTTTCTCTTCTAGTGTTAGGAAATTCAAATCTAATAGATATATATTTATCTATGTAGCATGAGACTAGATCTAAACATTTGTAAATAGGATACAAACATATTTAGGGGAAACCAATGATCTTGTTATCAGAAAAATCGGTAAGTGCAGAGAAAAACAGATCTCTCTAGTTTCACCCCAAAACTAGAACAAAACAAGACAGAATATAAAACTTTATCTAAGTTTTAATCATCAAGCATACTAACTAACAAGAGATAAATGACATGCCTTTTAAATGTCATTTTTCCTCGCTAGTGTCATCCTCGCTCCGTTCCAAGTGTTATGGGATGTTGAACCTATAAAAAGACATAAGCCAATGAAGTGAAAGAAACAATGCATACTCAACAAAACCTATGTATGTGATCAAGGAGTCATAAAATAAAATAAGACCAATTTTATGGGAAAGAAATATATCATTGTATTAAAGATATGAAAAGGAGAATACAATCGAAGCCTTGATGTTGTAAGGTCCCTTCCAATAGTCCCTTGCTTCCCACACACTTGTGATCCACGGATTATGTGACTGTAGATCTAATAGCTACTCACAATTACTATTCAATCAAGATATAGACAAATTTTCCAAGCTAATTTCCCAAGCTACAAAACAACTAAATCCAAGCTACCAAGCCCAAGCTAGCTTTCTCCATGAGATCTCCTCTCCTTTTAGAATATGAAGAGGATAATGTGAGGAGGTTAGGATGATCCCACTAATTCAAAAAAGAGAGTAAGATCCAAGCCAATCAGAGGCCACCTCACCATAGAAGTTTCTCCTTCTAGAAGCATCTCTCAGGTAAAGTTCTTCTCCCTTCTTTCCTCAGGAATTTAGGCCACTGATCCCTCTAAAGACAACATATAGGTTTAAATCATTAATGGTCATAAGGGTGATGAAAATAATGTGTAATAGGGATCCCCCCAAAGTATGAAGTTAGAACAAAGTGATGGCTAGAATACTTTGTCGAGTGTGTGTACGGAACAAGGAACACGTCGGTCGGGAACCTGCCAACAAAGAAGGAAATACAATACAATAATATATCATCACTGAGGTAGGAATTCCCATACTCATAATACAAATGACTCAAAGCATAAATGCTGACATGCAGAGATCCATGTCAAGTAATACAGGTCGTGGCTACCAAACATACACTGTGGATCCATGCCATTATGAATCAAATCTGAACATAGCCACCAAAAATACATTGTGGATCTATGTGTTAAAGATTCAAATTTGAACATTTCCATGAGACATACATAGTGGATCTATGTGTCAATATAAATCATGAATACTCCATCACAACCTGGATCAGAATGATTTTATCCAGGGTCTTCAATTCCATCGTCTCTAAGTACAAATCTAGCCATGCGAATACATGTGTTGAAGTCGACCATGGTAGAAACCACTTGATTACTGGTCATTAATGAATATCGTTAACAAGTGCAAGGAAATCACCATTAATGTCAATGAATCCCAAGGTACACTAGTACAATCCAACAGGTTTGAATTAATGAGCTGAAGTCGAACACTCGGCGGAATCTCTCAATCAGGGGTCAATAATGAAAACCCATTATCGAAAGTGAGGAAACCTGCCATTGAGGCATGCAAGTTCCAAGGTACCAATTAGTTTCTAAGAATAATTCTTGGATAATGAGTTGAAGTCGATAGAAAAAGACTCGTCACAAGAGGGCCTTAATGTATCCCCCATCAATGACACGAAACGGGTAAAAATATTTGAGGTAAATCAAAGTAACAAGTGATTTAGGATTGAATCAGGGATGGTCGATGCAATAGAAGTATTAAGGAGTGTAGAAATGGTTGATACAATAGAAGGCTTTCACTGTTGAACTTCTCTTTGAACATATTGATGACACGACAATTGTCTTGGAAACACTGACTCAACAACAGGGATCACAGACCAATTTGTAATCTTATAAAGGAGTATGATCAAGAGACGAGCAGATTTTCCAACCTAGACACAAAGAAAGTGAAAGGGTGTCATGTTCAAAAATGACTCTTCCATAGAATACAGGTTTAGATACATTTCTTTCCCAAATTTTCCCTCACCATTTCTAGCGAGTACCTCTTTATTTTTACACAAGCTTGAGGAGGATAACATATGCTTGAATTGTAAGCTCATCCTTCGGATGAGTCCCTCAGAGTATTTTTAACGAACCCTAGGAAGGAGTGGTTTGGTCCCATATGGGTCTTTCGATGTTTGTTTTACAAGTCCAAAGAAAGTAAACTCAGTGGTTTTTCATATTTACAGATTCTGAAAAATACTTAAAGAAAACTCCAAAATGTCATTTTTTGTAAGCTAGTCTGACAAGACCAAAAAGGAGATAAACTACCGCTCAACGGAATTTTTCTTCAAATACTTTAACGAGCGTGAAAATAACAAGATCGCTTGGCATTCATTTCATGTTTATAGAGTCTGAAAAGAGCTTAAAGGGAACTCCAAGGGGTTCCTTTTTCGTGTAACCTTTACGAGTCTGAAAAAGTGATAAAATTTTACTCGGTTACATTTTCATTGATTTACAAGCACAAGAAAGAACAAAGACTAAGCTCGGGATTGTTTTCATTTTTACTCAAGCTTAAAACAAAAAAAAATTATGCTTGGGATGGATTTTATTTTTACACAAGCTTAAAACTAAACAAAACTATGCTTGGTCCTCGTTTCATTTTTACACAAGCTTGAACCAGAGGAAACTATGCTTGAGGTAGGTGGTTTTATTTTCACACAAGCTTGAACCATAGAAAACTATGCTTGAGACTTCCCAACGCACTATCCAGGGATGGTTAGTACTTAGACCCCAGCTTAAGAAGCTAGCGGTTTAATTTCAACATGAATTCTAGAGGCTAAAAGCATTTCCACCCAAGATTAGTTTCACCTAGCAACACAGGAGGATGAAAATAAGTTTCAAATACTATACGTAACGAAGTTCTTGACTCAATCGAAGAGGGGGGAAACTATTTCATTTTTTAACAAGCTTGACACAAGAACAAGAACTATGATTGCGAATCCAGGTTTAATCCTCAGACCTTTGTTTCATTTTTTAATGAGTTTGACACAAAAAACAAGAACTATGCTTGTAAGTTATGTTTCATTTTTTAACGATGTTACTACATAAACGTGAAAACTATCATCATAGCTAGTTTCATTTTTTAATGAGCTTGAAATTAGAAAACTATGCTCAAAGCTGGTTTCATTTTTTAATGAGCTTCAAATCAGAAAACCATGCTCATAGCTGGTTTCATTTTTTAATGAGATTGAAATAAGAAAACCATGCTCAAAGTTGGTTTCATTTTTTAATGAGATTGAAATAAAAAAACCATGCTCAAAGATGGTTTCATTTTTTAATGATCTTGAAATCAGAAAACCATGCTCAAATCTCTCTTCTTGATCATGGATTCCAAGAGAAAGATGCTCTAGAAGGAAACCATGTCAACAGAAAAAACTCAGTGATGGCTTCCAAGAGATCTTCACTTGAAGGAAGAAAAACACTCTGGAAAGACACCACATCGAGTTTCATGATGGGGGTAAGGATATCAAGCTCCAATAGCCCTACCAAAGAGATCACCATGTCGACTACTGGATCCAATTCATAATATATTGATCTTATGGTGAGAAGTTCATCTACATCAGCAGTTGAAGGCATGGGAGACAATGCCACATAATTGACCTCTGGTAAGGGTGATACAAACTACATATACAAACCATCTAGGGAGGTCATTGAGTTGTTGGTCAAGTCAGGGCCAACAAACAAAAGTTGATTAATAGTCACAACTCTTCCATCATGAGGGAAATATATCACATGAAAAAAAGTGGACACGATAGCTTTCATGGCATATAAATAATCTCTCCCAAAGAGTAAATCAAAAACCAAGGGGTATTGAACTACCATAACATCAATAAAGATAGTTTTCCCTCCCAAAGTTATGGGAAACTGAGGAAGGATCCCTAAAGGGTGATTGGTTCTTCTATTAAAAGATAACAGAGTCTGTTTAACCGACACAAGCTTAGGATAACCCAAAGCTTTCTAGGCAATAGAGGACAAAATACTAATGGATGAACCTTCATCTATCAGTGTATGAGGAACATCCCGACCACAAACCTGTACCGTGATCTTGAAAGGAATGTGAGAGGGAAGATGAGGTCCAGTTATCACACCCCAATAAAAAAGGATGGCCTCATTACTTGGAGGGATTTCCACAGGAGAAGGAGGAATACCATTCAACATGGTAGATTCTGTATCAAAGAGAAAAACATGGTGGTATCGGGTTTACTCTCTAGCGGGACACTAGGATCAACCTATGATGGGATCAGATCGACCACTTGCATTTCATTCTACAAGGGGAGAATGGGGTCGATGGGTGGAAACATATCAACTGCTTGGGTTTCACTCTCTAACGAAAGAGTGGGATCGACCGAGGATAAAATTGGATCAACCACTTGGTTAACTGGTTCAACTACGGACGTGACCAGATTGACTATCCGATCAACCGAACTGACCGATGAAGGGACCGGATTGATCATTCCATCAACTACAGGTGGGTCGAGAGTAAGCTTGTGATAAGAAGTTGGAAGTTGAGACAAGGAAACAACCATGTCTTCCAATAATTTTGAGGCTTCGTCCATATGAGGGAAAAGGTGAGTTTGATGACTCCCTCTACATAACATACATGAAAACTTGACTCTACTTTTCTTCTTCCCAATGGTATCTTGACTAGTTTATGGGAGGTCATCAACATGATGTTCAGAGGCTGACGACATGGGTTGGCGAGGGTGTGTAGACCTTGCTTCTATAACCTTGGATAGACATGGGAAATCCTTAAGAATATGGATACCCTTACAAATATTGCAAGGGTACTTGGGCTTATGGGTCGATTGGGTTATTTTGGGATCATCAATACTCCCAACAAAATTATCAGTAACTGGTTGTTGTCCAACATGTCTAGCAGTGGTTGGAAGTTTAGACCCTTGCTTATTATTCTTCTTCTTCTTAATCTTCCTTTTCTTCTTCTTCTTATCCACCATGTTACTATCTTTATATATTTCACTTGACGAAGAAGATGGAACAGAAGAAGACCTTGCAAGTGAAGAAGGTGAAGGAGATATTACTGGTAAAGAAGGTGAAGTATCAGCATGAGTTTGATTTTCTCGGGGGGGGGGGGAGTTCTTATAACTGAAGCACTTGCTTCATTCAGGATTACTTGAGTGAAAAACAGCCATACCAATAATCCAATTGTGAGACTTGGAAGGATCAAAGTAGCGATGTGAGGATGACCAATGTTTCTGTAAGAAGGAAAAAAAAAACTCCTCTAAAAATGGGTTCCTTCATTGGTCATTCTGGGAACTGATGCCATTAAATAAAGATTCAACCTAGAGTCTATTAGGGAAAACAAAAAACACACGCTAAAAATCTAGGAAGCAAGCAAACAAATAAAACCTTCTCACAATGAACACACTAGTTGGTTATGAAATCCATTGTTGCGAGAACAATGTAAGAAGGGGATGAGATAGAGTGGGTGGAAAAGTTACGTTGACGACCTGCTTAACAACCTTACACCCCGGTGCAAGCTCCCACACATAATTGTGGGTATACCCTCCAAGGATCCTGAGTGAGTTTGACCAACATTGATTCCAGGTACCGTGAAGACTTGCCCCTCCACAGTCACCTCATGTAAAGACCCTAAAGAGATAGGCCACTAAGGTTTCCAATTACAACAATGATGGATGGGGAAATAGTCAACAGTCTGATCCACATGCAAAGGTAGGGTATCTAAGCCCAAAATCAACTCAAGAAGGTCCCCACAGGATTTTCTTCTCAACTGACCCCCAATAATATGCACAATATCTACACTAAGACCAACAAAGCAGGGTGAGTAACTCTTCCATTCTTAATGCAACCTCAAGTTTGACCCTTGTGTTAGAAAGTTTTCCCACGACAAAATGTAGCAAGTGGATTTAACTCTCCCTATCACAAGATATTATGTTTGTTTGTAGCTATGGAAAGTTATCTTTCACACCTATTCCAAAGAATTACAACTAATCTAATGTAGGTTTTCTACCAGAAAATACAAAAATGTCTAATCAAATTTTATAAGAGCTTTATTTTTAAGGATGTTGTTACTCAAGAGGAAAATGGCGTGGACTAAATGATGTTTTGACCGACTCTAAACAATGAAAATAAATTAGAATGAAAATATTTCACTTCGATGAAATCTATATTACTAGAAGGAGAAAATATTTATCATTCCCATATGCACAATGTCCCAAAATTGTTAAACTTGTCAATATCAATAACTTCAATAAATGAGCCAAAGAGACTGTACATCAATACACAATTCTTGGCCACCAAAAAAGTCCAAAAACCATGCAATTTCACCACTTCAAATGCACGGATTCCCCCAATCTAATGCAAAGAAATAAATTAAAATTTTAGGTTTCAAAGATATCTAAAAGAAGATTCAAAGTTGTCAAGCATATTGTTATCAAACCCAACAAATCACCCAAAAACCATATATAAGATCTGGGCAAGAAAAACCATCAAAAATAAAAAATTTCACAATCGTCTCAAGTTGTAGACTTGTTGGCATGTTTTACATCCAATGTATTCTTGTCATTAACGGAAAGTACAACAATGACGATGGCTTAAGTACAGGAAGAATGTGTCAGGCGGGCACCAGAAGTATTTTTGGAAGACGCAACAAAGCAATCTCGATAAGATCATAAGAGATAGTGCATAGTATCCGTGTTTGTCATTGATGGCAAAGATCATGACCAACAGTGTAGGGATAATGGCATGGCAATGGAAAATTCAACAAGTGATCCTTGGATCCCATTCAGAATCGTAAACTCCAGTAGTCAAGGAAGAAACTCATGGTAGAAAATCGTGAAATGCGAAACCATGACTTAATATACATTTCAGAGTTTCAGATACCGGGAGTTGGAGGTGTCAAGGAAACTCACGACAAGAATGATGAAATCACGAAATGCGAAACCATGACGTTTTGGAGTTTCTGATACTGGGAGTTGGAGGAGTCAAGGAAGAAACTCATGGCAGGAACTCGCGATATGTGAAATCATGAAAAGATCTGGAACGTCGAATCATCAAGATTGTGGACCGTTGATATGACTCCATTTCAAATTTTCGGATACCAGGAGTTGGAGGAGTCAAGAGTCGAGACTCTTCATCACAGGAGTCCCGAAGTTGCGAAATGTGAAACACTGAAATCCCAAAACAAGCACATCAACAAAGACTCCATTTCGGAGTTTCGTAGACCGGGAAATCAAATATCAAAGGAACTTTAACCTTTGAAGTAGAGAACCCCAAAATCCTGAAACAGGCACATCAACAAAGACTCCATTTCAAAGTTTCACAGAACGGGAAATCAAAGATCAAAGGAACTTTAACCTTTGAAGTAGCAAACCTCGAAATCCTAAAACAGGCACATCAACAAACCATGTCAGCAAACCACATCAGCTAAGGACACGTGGCACAATCAGGCAATGACAAGTGTCAAGCTGATTCAACATTTCAGGCACATGTAAGTCAAAAATCAAAGTGACGCGTGGAAGCTATTCGACATGTGTCAATCCACGTGTGATGTAAACAGGTTTACGTCACATCAGAACTTTCTATTTCGGGGTTTTACATAGAAAGAAAAAACTACACCATCATGAAGTCTCGAACTCTGAAATGCCAAAAGGGAATATTGTGAGTCTCGAAAACCCGAAAGGAAAAACTCCAAAATCTCGTTAACCATCCAACTCAGTGGGTTATGTAAATCGTCCAATCACTTCAAAGATTTTATGATCATGAATTTTATAATGTTGGAGTCATGATGACTCGAAGGGAAAAACGTCAAAATCCCATTAGTCGTTCGATTAAGAAAAGAAGGGATTAGATTATGAAGTCTTGTGGATCGTTAATTTGGCTCCATTTCAGGGATTACGACTTGGAGTGTCAAGACACTTCTTCATAGGAATGTCGAAATGCCGAAATGTCGAAATGCGAAAACACCTTTTGGTGTAGGCTGTGGTCACCGTCAGTGGTCATGTGAGAGGGAGGATCTAGCACCAAGTTAAGCTCCTTTTTGGTGAGCGTAACATGAAGAGTTGAGACTCTTCACCACAGGAATGCCGAAATGTTGAAATGCCGAAATGCGAAATGGAGAAATCAACGCGAGACCCTGTGCTTGTAATCCAACGATGTTGGATACTTGGAAATATGATCGAAGTGATACTATTCCTCTTCACAGTTAATCGATCAGTTATGATTCAGTTAGCAGAACTGAATCATGACTCTTGGATGGTTGGGGATTCAGTTGCTGATGCGTTTTCTTGGAGGTTCACAGTGTAACTACTAGAAACGACTGATGGTTTCTTCCAGAGGAATCGAAGAGACTTCAGGGTGATCGCTAGAGAAGATGAAGAGTCTCAAGGCATCTTCCAGTGGAATGAATACTGTTCATAGAGGCTATTGACATATGTAAGACCATTGGAGCCTAGAATTGCAACAAAGGGAATGAGCTCGACTGTGACAGAGAAGACAAAGAGTCTCAACTGCTGGAGAGGCTAAGGAATCTCGGCATTACACCCAATGATGATGGATGCATGGGTTTAACCGCCAGAGAAGCTGAAGAGTTGCAATGATGATTAGGCAGATCACTCGACATGGGGAGAGAATGCATAAGAATTGTGAATAGAGGATGCAGAAGATGCACGTAGAGAAAAAAAATGCAAAACAAAGAAGAGATTGGGTGTTGTTGAGAGTGATTTAGGTGTGTAGGAGGCAGAGTGCAGCAGCTGAAATGCAAAGAAGAGGAATGGTGCATAGAGGGGACATGGTGCACAGATCATAAAAGGTAGAAGAACATAAAGTGTAACGAAGGGGTGAAGGAAGACACTGATGCAGGTAGAGCAGAGCAGTGTAGGAGATAAATGATGAGACCGGTAAGCCATTGATACATATTGTATCACTATGATAAATTTATATATAGAAAACTTTATATTTCAGGGTGGTAGGGAGGTGCTAGGGAGGACTGTTGTCCTCAGAGGTTCAAGTGGGTGCTTGAACATAGGGAGTTGTAGCTTCCATCTGGTTGCAGCCAGAGAAACCAGGGTGGTAGGGTGGTGCAAGGGAGAACTATTGTTATCTGTTTTACAGGTTGGTGCTTCTGTGACTCGAAGTTGGTGCTTCCATCTAGTTGGTGCTAGAACACTCAGGGAGTTGGTGATTCCTTCTAGTGGGTGCTAGAGAAACAAAGGAGTTGGTGCTTCCTTCTAGTAGTTGCTAGAGAAACTTGGTGCTCTCAGCAAGTTGCAGCTTGCAAAATAGAGGTTTCAGCCTCACAATGAGTTGGAGCTCATATGTATGATAATGTACAGAATGTAAAGATTACTTATCATACCAAGAAGAAGAGGTTTTTACCCTTTATGGGTTTCCTCAGGAAATATCTGTCTCTGTATATTTCATATGTGTGACTCATGTCGAATGTTCTATTTCTTACCTCCCTACATTATTTTGATTTTCATTAAGTTCTCTGCAAAGAGTTTAAAATAAGCATAATTGTTTAAGCATGGTAACAACTGATTCAGCCCCCCCTCTCAGTTGTCCAACATTTGGTATCAAATTAGGTTCCTTTTATCTAAAGGTAGATCTGTAAGCTTAAACATGACAAGTCATGAAGGGACTTCAGCCACTAAGCCTCCTCTGTTTGATGGAACAATTTTTTCCTTCTAGAAGGTTAGAATGAGAACATACCTAATGGCTTTAAGTGTTGATATTTGGGATGTAGTAGAAACTGGATATATAAATCCTGTTGTGATAGCTTCCAAGGATGATAAGTTAGAATTTAGATTTAATGCCAAGGGAATGAATGTTATCTTGAATGGACTTGTAGAAGATGAGTTTGTAGAGGTGATGCATCTTCAAACTGCCAAAGAAATGTGGGATAAACTTATTAGTAGCTATGAAGGAAATGAGAAAGTAAAAGATGCCAAACTTCAAACATTTAGGTTGAAGTTTGAACAACTAAAGATGAATGAAGATGAAATAGTTAGCAAGTATTTTTTAAGAGTTGAAGAACTTTTGAATGCCATGAAGGGTCTTGGTGAGAAGATTGAAGAATCAATTTTAGTTAAGAAGATTTTAAGATCTTTGCTTGATAAATTTAATCCAAAAGTCTCTCCAATGGAAGAACTAAATGATCTTAAAACTATGTCCATTGATCAAATACTAGGAAATTTAACTGCATATGAAATGAGAATCAACAAAGATAAATCCATTACTAGAGAAGCATCTTTTAAAGAAGACAAGGATACTGATTCAGATTTAGATGATATTGTTAGAAAAACAGGACCGCAGAGCAATAAAATAAAACAAATGCATAAAAAAAAACAGAAGACACACAATATAAGAGAGACACAGATTTATGTGGTTCACCTAGTGTGGGCTACGTCCACCATAGAAATTGTTAGGTCCTTCCTTTATTATTATCCAGCAAATGAAGGGATACAACCTACAGCAAAAATCGTTGTAACTTTGTCTTCTTTCTCTCACAGTCTCCTCTCTCAGAATACCATATTCACCATCATCGATAGCCACAATACATTTCCCTCATAAAAGAGGGTTGCCTTCTAGGGAAAAAAACCCTAACATAATCTCTACCGTTAGATCTGTGACCTTATAATGAACGGTCCAGATTTACAATGAAATTACAATATACTTTTACAAGGCAAT